>NW_022261062.1:68524-84384 GCF_009602425.1 Actinia tenebrosa | reverse complement strand
CATCTACATCTGCATCTGCATCTACATCTGCATCTGCATCTACATCTGCATCCTTATCCACATCCACATCTACATCTACATGATTCTATATCTATATCTATATGATTCTATATTATCTATATCTATACTGTAGATTTAAACAGTGTTGTTTGATAAACTTTGATTTTCACAATGGAAACAACACAATGTAATGAAATTTAACTCTTAAATATAGGTTGATACCTATGGAAACATTCTAAGCTGTTATCATGGTTTCGAATTCTTAACTAGGTATGAAAATAAGTGAGAATGCAATATTTAAAACAGTTATTTTATGTAATATACAGTGGACTAAGACCTCCTCTTAATTCCCAAAGTCCATACTAAAATAATTATTACGACGATAAACAAAGGGTGCATTTGGCTCTCACCTCTGGGGTCTTTAGATCTTAGGCTTAGATCCAGGACTCAGCATCACATGTGAGTAGAGAACTTTGCTGGTCTTCTTTTCCTTGATATTTCAAGAATTTTTCTCCAGGTTTACTAGATTTCTTCACCCCACAATACTCATGTCTATCTACAAGATGCCATGATACAATGTATATACAGTACAATAAAAGTTGTTGTTTCCATATTAATTTTATTGCAGTGTCAAGATTAGAGAATTATATCCAAACAAGTTTGTACAAGTAAGCAACGATAGTACTATATATCATTCTATTGCATTAGGAGGTTCATTTATGTCACTTCTAATTTCCATTTTTTTTATTTTTTCATTTATTTAAATTCATTTATGTATTTTTTTATGTATTTATTTATGTATATATTTATTTATTTATTTAACTATTTATTTTTTATTTATCTTTATATTTATTCTTTCATTTATTTTTTTGCTCTTTAGGCTGACAACCAAAGATACTTTATTCTCAACACCCTCTTTAATCTACCAGGTAACACAACTCTCACAATTATTTAACCATAAAAAGTGTATATTTAAACATTATTTCTAATTTTTATACACTTGTGTTTTCATAGAAACATACCTATTAGCAGCACTAGTGGATTACTTTGACAACCATCCTGATTATAGAAGGTAATTTATTTTTAACTTTTTTATGACCTTTGTATTGGTCATGACATTTAACCTGTACTGGAATAATCTTCTATGTTAATGTGGAGTTTCAAGTTTTGTTATCAGTGCAGATTTAGAACTAGTAACAAAATTTGATGTTGGTAGAGTGCAAACCATATATATCCGTGAAAAACTTTGTAAGAAATTGCGTAAATTTGCACAAACTAGTAAATTCAGTAGACCTTCCTAGACCATAGACCTACAAACTTTCACTAATTTGTACAATTTTGTAAGTTAACTTTTTCACGGATTTATGGTATGCACTCTAATTAACTATTTAGCAATTAGTCCTTGAGCCCCAATAGGCTATTGACTCATAGGCCATGAGGGAGAAATGCACTAATTGCTTTAGTTAACTACACTGGTCATTCAAATATATATATGCAAACAAGTTTTATATTAAAGTTAAATTCAATGTTTAGGTTTTCAAAGCCTGTACTTTTCGCTCATAGTAGGATATAGGTTATAGCCTAGTAGTACGTGTAGCTCATCCAATCAGAATGCAGCATTGATGATAGACGACTAGTTACAGTAGATGTGAATAATTGTGTTTATTTGTTGAAAGGACTGGCAAAGGTGCTGAAAGTAAAGACCATATTCTTTTGACTTATGAAAGCATCCATGAGGATGTCAGAGCTGCTGTAGACTGGGTCCATATAAAGGTACTATATACCATGATAATTTATGACAGTAAAAAATGTAAACAAGTTGATTTTGACTTGAAATACATAGTGTAGAGCCTTCAAATTTAATTGATACCCTGAAACAACCCCTGGGTGGTTAAAGATCTAGGTATGGCTCTTGGGTTTTCAAGGATACAAACCCTTGTAAAAGCCCTTGGCTAATTCAATATAGGATATGTGGAATTATGGACTTATAAACTCTATGTTCCTATATAGACAAGTGACTTTGCCTTTTGAATCTTTCAGGGAACTCTAAAACAGATTACTGTTGAAAACCTAGATACCTATGTTATCAAAGATGTAAGTACTACTTTCATGAAGTTGATACATTGTGGAATGTTCATAAAATATTAATTTATCAATTGAGCTGATCCTCGCAGTATATGAAGCTACTTATGCACCTGCAAATTGAAAGAAAAAATGTTGAGTCTTGAACGGGACTTTAACCTTTGCAATGGAGATTCCGGTGCCATGCTCTAAACAATGAGCTACCAAATCTCATATGAGATTTCAAGGACACATTAGGCTTTGAACACGTTTCATATGAACTGTATATCACGAATATCAGCATACTTTCAATCTCAGATTCTGTGTTCTATGTTTTGACCCCAATTTGGGACTAATCTCAATGTCATAGCTGTTACAGTTGATCAAAGCATTTCATTAAGAAATATTTAGTACTCACTGTAAATGTGCGAATAACTGTATATTATTCTTTTTAATTGCAGCCCCTTCTACCAAAACTCTTAGACAGGTAAACTAAAATTATACATTTTCACCATTTTTGTTCTAACCTATCAATAAACCTTTAGCAATTATTGATAAACCTTGTTTTCTTTACAGAATGAAACAGTGTAAAAGAAAGTGCTTTATCCTTACAAACAGTGGATATTCCTACACAGATGTATGTATCTATAAAGGTCTTTCCAATTAGCAAAGCACTAATAGGGTAATAATCAAGAAGATTGAGACATAATCAAGTTTTGCTATTATTATAAATTATTATAAACCTCTCACATATAAGATTGGTACTAATTGCATTGGTGGCAGTAGTTTGTTGGCCAATATCAAACAAAACATCCAACAGAAATGCTACCAACACCCTACTGATACTAATAAAATAAATTATTTTGCCATCCATCCATGATTGTGGGGGGGGGGGGGACCAGAACTGAGTGGGTTATTCAGGGGTCAAGGAAGGATTTGGATATTGGATCATTTAATTTTTTTCTCCAAATTTAAAGGGGGGCTGTCTTTCTAGCTCTGCACACATTTCTAAAAGTCGTTTCATGTGTGTTTTTGTTAGTAGTCCCAATTTGCAGCATTATATTTAGCTGATTTCGAAATAACTTCTTCTTTTTTGTAGAAAATAATGGAATTTTTACTAGAGGACAAAGATGGGGTAAGTATTATTTAGGATTTCTAGCATTATGAACATTATCTTAATCACTGTCAGCTACCACCACCATAGTCATCATTATCATCATCATCATCATTAACAGCAACTATCAATTTTCATTTTCTATTTTTTTCTGAATAAGTGATTGTTTGTAATCTCATTCAATATCATTCTTTCTAAGATATTTTGAAGTATTCTTTAATTATCATTTAACTAAAATTGCTTTTTTCAGAGCAATAGTCAACGCCATTGGACTTCATACTTTGACTATGTAGTAGTAGATGCAAGGAAGCCTCTATTCTTTGACAAAGGTTAGAATTCGTAGTCATCTGTGGATTTTTATGCACACATCTTCATAATCTTGGAATTATTTTAGTTGCCATAGGTGATTCTTGGAAATGGTTATTTCTTTTATGATGAGCTTAGAGACTGTTAATAATAATCGATGGGTTTGGAGGCTATGCGATTCTGGGTCACCCCCTTCAGAATTATAGAAAGTAAATGATTCCCATTTTATTGATAACCTACTCCCTTCCCCCCCCAAAAAAAATTACTGAGGACTGAAAAAATTAGTAGGGCCATAAGCCTCCCACCCTATAAATTAATGTCCTTTTTTGTTATTTTAGGGACAGCTTTAAGACAAGTTGATGCGGTAAGAAGTCATTGACATATTAACCATACATGTATTATAAAAATCATTCAATATGTTATAAAAGAATAGATTCTATATTAATATATGGGGAATCAAGGGTGATGGTGTAGTGGGTTCAGTTATTGTGCTCAGCATTGCACGTGGACAGAGTTTGTTTGTTTGTTTTTCTACAGGTTCTCCATTATTTTTCCCGCTAAAAAACCCTACACACTAAATTCTAATTCTGTCAGTGAATAAGTATGCCCTGACTTTGGTCAGCCTAGAGGTTGCTCCAGTGTTCAATAAAAATTAATGTTTAAAATATACCTGCAGTTGTTGTTGTGATGCCGGTGGCCTTTCTGTAAATTGTGGAATTATTTCTTTTATCAGGAAACTGGTACCCTCAGTATTGGCCGCTATTCTGGTGCTCTCAAACAAGGCCACATTTATTCAGGAGGTAAGATTCAATCATATCTTGATAATGTAACCTGTATGTCACAGGTATGTAACCCTTTTGGAAAAGAGTGGGTGGAATGTGTTACTAATGAGCCACATCATTATGGTGGGAGCAATCCTTGGGCCTAACATCATGCGGTTAGAGTTGTTTGTTGGTTCTTTCCTGTACTTCAGGGATGTTGTTCTCCAGGTTTTTCTCATATTCCTCTCAGACTCTGCAAAAATTTAAAGGATGACAGGTATTTTATGTCTTCACATGAACAACCAATTTATTTATTTTATTTTAATTCAGGATCAAGTGATGTGTTCTGTCAACTTGTAGGAGCACAGGGAAAGGTATAAAACTAGGCCAATTGTAGGCCTAAAAAAAGTCTTGTTGCCATTATTCAATGTTGCAGTCCCTGTATTCTTCATGGTATCTAAAAATCTGTCTTCATTAAATATAGGATGTGCTATACATTGGTGATCATATATTTGGTGATATCCTAAAGTCTAAGAAACAACAAGGCTGGAGGTAATGTTTGATTTTAAAGTTCAAGCGACAAAAGTGTTTACATAGACTCAATATCCTCCATATCTAATTGAATGCTCCTTTTGACTCTTAGCAATATATAACATTGATATCGTCTTCATAATATTTTTTTTTAGGACATACCTGGTTATTCCTGAGCTTACACAAGAACTTGAAGTCTGGCAGTCAAGACAAGGTCATTATTTTCTCATTATAGAAAAAATCACAAATAAATTAGATGTAAGCTGAGTGCACATTGATAACCTTTTGCTCATTGTGATAATTTTCTTTTTTTTTTTTTTTTTTTTTTTTTTTTTCTCTAGATGTGTTTTGTAACTTGCGTGACCTGGACATAACTTTGGGTGAAACATACAAGTAAGTCAATAAGTTCTAAATAAAGACCCTGGCCCTGCCCTGCCAATGAGAAGACAGATATCTCTCTAAAAAAGCATACTCTAGTAGTGTGCTATACTCGATGCTGTTTCAGGGGATATTTTGATAAATTTGAAGCTTTTTCCCTAATGTATGGGGTTTTTTTTCTTGCGACAGACATCTTGATTCAACTACAACAGAACAGCCAGACATTAGTGAGATTAAACGAAAAATTAAGGTATGCATGTCAGATACATTCCAAGTTTTTACCATCCTTATGTGTAATTCATCCATGAGCGTCTTCAAGCTTCCACAACATGCCATGAAGTTTGCTCAAAAAAATGCTTCAAGATCCTAGATACAGCCAGTTCTAAGTATCAAGTTAAGCTCAAAGAAGACTTGCACATAAAATGGAAAATCCTAACTTTAACTTAAGCTTACACATTTTCATGCATGTAAGATCCATATATAATCAACCGCACTGTCGCTTGTAAAGTATTACTGAAGATGACGTTCATTCCTTAAAATGCATTTGCTGCGACTTAGACCATCCTTAAAAATTCATAAACAAATATCTATTTTAGATGGTGTCTTTATCTTGTAAATCGTGAAAAAAAGAAATTCTAAAATATTTATATATTTTGTGTTAATTTTTGAATAGGAAGCTACTCAAACTATGGAAAAGTGTTATGGATGCATGGGAAGTCTTTTGAGAAGCGGTAAGTGCGCCAAACGCGCTAAACTTGATAAATGTCAAAATTGTCTTCAAAATTATGTAACGCGGTATACCTGTGTGTTACCCGGCATTCCTCGCGGCCTCGTAAACAGTGTCTGCCATTTTGAAGAAGAATCGATCCTTTACGCAAAAACGTATTGAAGTGATTTTTTTAAATCGTAAAAAATCTAAAATCAAAACAATTACATCGACATACCTTAAATAGATAGCAATTCTAGCATTAGCGATATGTTTGGGGTGTCTTTGAGACGAAATCTTTGTTCTGGAAAGCCAGTTTTCTCTCTTACCTGGTCGAGCTCCACGAGTTCGCGTACAACTTCTTCGTATTCTTCAACACCTGAGCTACAGAAATACCTCAAAAAACTGAAACTAGGACGATTTGAGTGCTTCGAGAAGAGAATCCAGAAAGAACCGTGTGTAGAGATCCTTAGGAATCTGCATGAAGAGTTGGATGTTGTACATGTACGAAAGAGGCAGCCGCATGTGTTGTACTTGAGAACGGAGCTACTTCTACAGCGAATTAGCTTTCTAAAACCTATTGGAATAACATCAAGACAAAAGAGAAAAATAATCGAACGTAATCCTCCAGCTTTGGTCTTTGATTTTGATCCCAATAGAGCTGACGGCAGTAGAGTTGGCTATGTGAGGGGGGTTGTGAGAAACAGGACAGACAGACAAGAAGTCTTGACCCATATCCTTCATCCTTGTTCATCGTTGATTGTAATGAGATCATTTGATCTGAGAAATCGTGTGGAGTTTATTCAAGAACAGCTCGGCATGGCTCAATCTACTCTTCTACAGTTTCTCCTCAACATGCCTTGTTTCCTTCTACATAACAAGTCAGCCATGCTGGAGGACTTCCATTTCATTCACAAGCATGTCTTGCCTCAAGGCTTTGATCTTGATCACCATACTGCTGAATTATACCCTCTAGTGTATGCACCAAGTGATAACATACACCCATCGATATTCACTACAGCAGCCAATGAGAACACAGCAAGTGCTTTACCTGTTTTGAAACTAAGTGACGTTCTTGATTATTCTTACAAAGAAAATCACGGAAAGGGAGAACCGGAGGATTTAGTAGAGTTTTTGACTCAGGCAGAGCTACGAGAGCTTAGACCAAGATACAACAAAGTGATGTGAAAATTAGAAGTTGCTTTTCCTTGTGAAATTAGATAATATTTACACCATGAAATAAACATAAGCTTTGATAATATTTCCATTGATTTAATTAGTATGTTAGTAATGATAATGAACTTGATATACAAGTAATGCTAATATTAGTATTGTATATGCATTCAGTTTTTCACTGTACCCCTCTTCACTCTGTTGAGAATCTCTGCTTGCCACTGGACTATCGTCAATTTTGAAGAGATATCCAAGGATTTTTGCATTATAGAAATACCCTCCAGAATAAATAGCAGCAATCTTGGAAATATGTTCCCTTAAACAACCCCACAATGCACTGTAGTGCCAACTTAACCCAGTTTTTTCCTCAACCTTGTAATACAATTTTCTGCAATACTAAAACTAAGGAGGTGAGACGTGCACATCAGACACCAGTAGGGGACTTGAGATTCGCAAGTTATACAACAGCAACATCAACCAGAAGTTTTAATAACAAAGTCTGTCTTTTCTGTGGATGACTTTCATTTACTGATGTCTCGAATGAAAAATGAAAAATCCAAAAAAACAAAATCCAAAAGAGAAATCATTAACACTTTTGGTTGATCTAAAGTCCCTAGTCATTACTCACTGTCATGCCAAAATAATTATGTTACTTTTATAACGTATTTCCAGGTTCAAGACAAACATTCTTTGCCAGCCAGGTAATGCGGTATGCAGATTTGTATGCATCGTCCTGCGTCAACCTTCTTCACTATCCATTCAGTTATCTGTTCAGAGCTCCAGCACAATTGGTGAGTTTATTTTCCTAGGGTGCTTTTAGGAAGAACATGAGACTTGGATGTAAATAATTTTTATAACCTGTATGTTTATTTTTGTTTACAGATGCCCCACGAGTCTACAGTAGAGCACACAGGAGAACTATTCCAGCCCACACCAAGCAGTGCAATGGCACCAAGAGGTTTCTCATTCTCAGACGACAGCCCCATGACAAGTAAAGGTTCAAACTCTTCCCTTTCAAGTAACAATTCAGTATTTGGGAAGACTTATAACCCTTCGCAAGTCAGTTACTCACTTGGCAATGATTCTGATGAAGAGCTAGAAGAGGAAAGAAGTGATTCCCCAAGTCCAAAATAAATCTTGACCACACTCATGAAAAGTATAGATCTCTTGAACTTTGGTGTAATGTTTTTCCATTTCCATTTCTTGTCATTCCAAAGAGTATCATTTCTTTAATTAACGGTTGAGCAAAAGACACATTTTAAAAAATTATATACGAAATATGATTAATTACAAGAAATTCAAAAGTGTAACACCCATATTCATCTATATACATATATATAAATATGACCACATGTCAGTCTTGAGAGTATCATTATTTCATTGCTTAATGGTTGCACATAAGATTACGCATGAATATGGATACAACTCAAGCAAAGAATCTTGTTCTGAATGAAATGACACGGTCTGAAATGGGAAAATATTCTGCCCAAAGGAAATCCAAAGTTGACCCAGCTTTGATTTCATCTAACTTGAACATCATTAGGATATTTTATGTCTTTGGATAAATCTATTAATAATTTTTAATACTCTATCAAGGTTGACATTTAACTGTCGAACCCAGGGCCCTGTCATGATGTGCAATAGAATTGAAGTGACATGGTGCATGGATTTTGGGTGTGAACCTGCGGTACAGCGGTTTCCATGTGAGCAAATCCGGAAGTGTCTGCTTTTGTAACAAGTGTCTATAAAGCCTGTCGGGTTTTTGGTCATTAATTGTTTTGACGCCGGCGCCAATTCTACTGACCAGAAGAAAGGAAGGCTCTAGGCAAAATATCGGTACCTAGAGTAAAACGATCCTCTATTTCATGTATTTTCACATGTAGACCGCTGAAAAACAAACGCAACTTGCTAAACTATGCTACCTTTATTCGTATTTCCTTTCATAGATTGATTCAAAAAAATCAATTAAAGTAAGAAAGAAAAAGAAACTATAAGTTTTCCTCGTAATTCTTGTTAAGGTTATCTACTCATGTTGTCTAACTCGAAGACAAAATCCAAAAAAAACAATATTAAAAAAAGGTACTACTTGGAATGGAATGGAAAATAATTGGGAAGGCGAGTCGTTTCTGTTAATTCTTTTAAAGCTTTTAACTGATTGAACTAACAATTATCTTACAGTACGTTATCATACCATATCGTTATATTTTGTCGAATTTTATTCTTTGTAGTATTAGTTAAAATTTACGAAAAATCGTATCGTGTAAATTGGCCGTTATTGGACTAACGAAGAAAATTGTCATAATAAGTGCAGAACTATTTTTTCCGGCTCTAATCCATAAAGCGGTCAAACGTTATTCATAGAAGCTAACCTCTTCGTGCTAATATAACATACGATGACATCTCGCTACTATTGCAGGTGTTATTTTTTAATATATAAGTTACCTATATTACTTGCATAAATTTTAAAAATAATTCAAAAGTAAACGGGGCCGGATCACGTGACTAGCGATCACTCCGGTGTCATATTTTTGTAATTCGTAAATGATATGAGATGCACTTGGAATAAAATGCATTAGTAAACATTCGTTATCTATAGAACTCTTTATGTTGTTATGTTACTGGGCCAAAGCAAATAGAACTTAAAGAAAACAATTTGGATTTCCTCTTGAGAGGGATAACCTTTCGATTTTCATTCGAGTGGTCGTTAAAAATGCCAAACTATATCCACCATGAAGTGCAATTAGAGATTAGCCAGCGTAGCGGCTCTCGGGGGACTCAGCCGAGAGCCGCTACGCTGGCTAATTAGAGATAAACATTGCCAACGCTTGCTTCAGCAAAAACGAAAAACTGACATTCTTTCCGTATTATTTCTTCTTTTTCTAAAGACTAATAATGACTCGAATGCGAGTTATCACCTTGAGCATTACTAAACTCGGGTCGTACAATGAGTAGTACAACAACCATTCTAATTTCCTCGGCGTTGGGGCTATTTAGCACAATGACGTCATAACCTATCAAATACCACCGATACTTTGAGTTGATTGAAGTCATATACAACAAGAACTTTGACAGAATGTTTTCTACTATTGAATAACATAAAAAATTAGTAAAAAGGTTGGACGAAGCAAAAAGGAAGTTGGCTGACAGAAGACCATTGCTTTGTTGACTTGGTATGGGAATGTTTATTCCAATTTTCACATACACTTGGACAATTTTCAGATCGGATTCCTAAAATTACTCGCACAGAAACGACATAGACTTGTCAAACCCTTTCCAAATAAAATAGCTAATGAGAATTGAAGTTTTTAATAAGATTTTTGTCGAAAGCCGCTTCGAAAAATTTCAATTAACATGTTTGGCGGAATGACAAGCGGTTATACGGATTCTTGCTTCCAAGGTTTGCAATTTCTTTTGGCGCAACCAATTTATATTTTAGACCCGAGAATTGGAAAAGGAAGTTGTATGTGGTATAATGACAGGCTAGTTATCAAAATAAGACCCTGCCATTTACAAAAGGAAGTACTGTTTGATTTTCTGAAACTTTTGTGTAACTAATATCGGGATTGCATCTGTTCTGAACAAGCACATCTTTTGCATTGGAAATATTCGGCGCTTTTGAAACCCTATGATAAACGCCAATAAAAAGATTGTACTAAGTCATTTCTTCCTATCAAACATTTAAGTTAAGAACTGAGTTATACACAGGCGGGCTTAATGTGCACTTGGGCCGCTGTTCTCGATACACGACAATGAATGGTACCAAATGTTGGCTGAACTTCAAGCAGAGAAATTCCAACTTCAGTGCAGTTCTTATCTTTGTTACCACATTTTTAGGTGAGTTTAGGTTCATTTTCTACTCTATTTATGAGTAAAAATAAGATTTCTTAATTAACTTTCCTAGACAACTCACTCGTGTATAGGGTACAATCTAAGATTGAGCCTGTTTTATACTCTTTTCGCGTCTGGGGGAAATTTTTTTTACGCAAACTGAATTTCACAACCACTATATCAACCAGATTGATAGTTTTAAACATATTTCGATGAAGAAAAATTATTGATTTTTTCTAAATCAAACCCGAAAACGCTATAATGTTTGCAGCATGATTCTTAAACTCGACTGTCCATGATTCAAAATTATTAAAATCAAATCCCGTAATCCCCACCTCACATGGGCCGAACATAAACCATTGCTTACAGGAGATAAAAGCATCGATTATGATACCGGGCGCGGGCAGCAAAATTGATATACATTTCGCTCGGTTTACTCCTAAACCGTAAAAGTTTGTTTGCTGATATTCTTAAAAAATAGAGAACAATAGATTCAGGTGCCCTAGCGCAATATAAAAATATCCAATTTCATGGGGTAAAATTAAAGAATTGTGAAGGTCATAAATCCAGCATTGTTTCAAAATACAAATATGCTCAGTGAAAATATATCCACCAGTTTTTGCCAGCTTTTTTTTATTTTTTTCGCGGAGACCTATTTCTAAGTAATCTAGTCTGATTATCATGGGGCAAACTAATAACATTACCTATATATATTGCGATGTCAAATTATCAAACTAAGTAATTTGATTTACCCGGAAACAACGTATATATATATATATATATATATATATTTNTTTTTTGTCCTTCAAAATGATAAAAGTGTACCAGAAAAAATTTAATTGCTTAGCAAATGTCTGGGAAAAAAGTCGTGCAAGTGGAAATATGAATAGATAAACGAGATTAATCGTCAAAATTAGAATAGATCAATCAAAAGATTCTAACCAAAGTGCGTTTATTTAAGCAGATGGGCTAAAGCCGCCCTTTCAGTGAAAAAGTGGTAACTTTAACTAGAGCCGGAGATTTTATTTTTTAGGTTGGAGGCTGACCAAACATTTCTCAAAAACAGGCGAATGGAAAATCTTTTAGATGATTATTCTTAACTTTTAAAGCGGCTTTTGCTTTTGTTTGTTTGGGAGGGAAACTTCAAAGCAAAGCGTTCATCGTTGACTGAAAAATATACCTCCACTGAAACACTCTATTCTGATTGGATGACGTTCCTTTTTCGTCGTGCAATTTGATTGGTTTGTGGTGTATGGAAGCCATTCAACAGTCACGGAAGCTTGCGCCGGTTTCCACCGATTTACAGTAAAAACATCTATCGCAAAATCTTAATCGAAATTAAATTATACTAGTATGTTTGTATTGGTGTTGTGCATGGTTGATCAGAACGTGAAAATTAGAAAAAAGCATTTTGTCAATGTCATCACTAAAAAGCGTCAAATTATATTAGAGATTAATGGAATTACATAGGAAAACCATTTAACTGCATTTGCTAAGAGCTGATTGGTTCAGAGCTTGTTTTAATCAAACATCAGGCAGAGTTCGCTTTGGAATTTGGGAGAAAGACAAGTAACATTTTGAATCGGAACTCATGGTTTTTAACGTTGCGAAGATGAAAAACAGGAACAATGCAATGTTTTTCTTTTCTTTTCTTTTTCTTTTTTTTTTTTTTTTTTCTTTTTTTTTCATTACAAGAGATTTCATAATTAAAGCAGAAAATTTTGGTTGTTTTACGCAACAGCATGGCTGCCATAGCCAACAGCCTTGAAATGGATCATTCAAATGGTTTCTGTGTTCAAGCAATGTGATTGGCCAGTGGGCGGTTTTTTGATTTGTTATTGGCTGAAAATTAGTATAGAAAAGCCACTTCAAATTAAGTCGCAATACCTAAAATTTCCTTCATGTGCAAAATAGATCCTAAAACGAAAATTGGAGATTATACTCCATCAATATTTTCAATCATCATTAGATTTTTAATAGCTTTAACAGTGATAAATAGTTGACCACCTAGTTTTAATTTAATTATAATCAACAATCTAAGCTAGAATTATTTTCAAAATCCACCGGTGCATATGTTCGTGGCAGGAGTGGCATGCATTGATAAGAGTGGGCGGTACAGCAAAGAGGGAACGTAGACATTGTTAGACATCCGAGTCTGCTTCCCGTATACTCCCAAGTGCTAAGCAAACACCACTGTCTTCGCACAACTAAATCTGACAAACTAAGACATTAAGGCTGTCTATCTCATGATCAGCTTAAAAACTCTTCATTCTCTTTTCACCTTACAGTATTTTTTTTTTTATCGGAAGGAAAAATTAATGTAAAAATGCAGAGGTAATGTAAATAATAAAAAGTAGTTTTGGGGAAAACTATGCAAACACATCAAATGGTCAGAGGAAACAGCACTGAACTTGGCCCAAGAAATCACAGAATTTGTTTAATTTAATTTAATTTAATTTAATTAATTAATTTATTTATTGTTTATATAATTATTTTTATTTTTATTTATCAGCTTTTAGTCATTTTGTTAAATGACTGCAAAGCATGCCGGGTGACAATGACGCTTGACACCAAAACGAGGCAAGAAATGACGATGTGAAATTCGCTCAATATGGCGGCCATTTTTAATATAATAGTGCCTCAAATAAAACCTGAAGACGGGAAAAAAAATTATAAAGACGTTTCTCGGTATTTAATTATGCTATCCTGAAGAGAATTAACGTAACTGAGAAAAAATCTACGATATACTAGAATTCCAAGCATCAGTGAAGGAGGTCCTAGGCATCCTCAATGTCTTCAACTAATCAAAATTTAATATAATTAAAATTTAACATAGTTCGATAGCCATTGATGTCAGTGAGTAGTTCTACAAGACATATATCAGACTTTGGTTTCTAGGCTCAATTGCTTCTTACCTGCGTGAAATAAAAGTAGTTGGCCTAGTGTTGTACTTSAATGGTGAATTCAATCAATCTGAGCCTCCCATGTTGAACGACAGACCTTTTAATTTCAAGCAGTCACTGTCAAACGAAGACTTGAACCGCTGGATTTACTGCGGAGTCGACTTAGACACGATGTTGTAAGTTGTGAAAATTCTTGTGATCCCGACTCACATGGTGAAAGTGATAAAAGWTCACACATCATGATTCACGTTACGAAAGCCTATTGTTTATAGGTAATCCTAATCAGTATTGATAGTTTTCAATCATTCCCAAGAGAATTAAACAACAAAAGACACGGCGGCCATGTTGGAGGATATAACAAAAGAATTCATTGACAAATCTTTTTTTTAGTTCCTCCAACATGGCCGCCGTGAAAACCATCAATACATTTTTGTTTCAAGCAAGACGCCTTTTAGGCGTTCACTGGGTTGCCTGTATAATGTACTAGTGCAGCTGAAGAAGTTTGCAATGTTAGCCAAAAGATAATCACGGGAATGTTTCACGGAAAAGAATGTTTTAAAAGAACGTTTTACTCGTCTAAGAAGATCTTCTCCCTTAAAGTGCTCTCTACATAATATTATAATAATTGCAGAAGGCTACATTGCGTTATTATGCATGTCACACTATTTTTTTGAATTTGATCTTGCGCCATGACGCAACAAGTTCAAATATCTCAATGTTCTCAGTCAGAATCACCAATTAATTTTCTTATTTTCTTTACTATCCTTTGTTATTATGTTATTTACTCAGGTAGCTGTTTATTTTCCTTGTCAGAAAATGCAGAAATTGCGCAATAGTACCCAGAAGTCTTCACGGCACTACCCAAGAGTCCTTTGCGGGCATATGATATAAAGATCCAAGTGCAGTAAATGTTCTTGTCAGCAAATTTTACCTGGAAAGATAGGAAAGCATAGCTTTACTTTTCGCGGATCGATATTGCTTATACGACTGATAACGTCTGATCGAACTTTTATGAACAACCGACTAGGAGTAAATCTTTTTTTCGATAAAAAGATTGCATTATTGTTGAAGATTTGAGTCTAATAAAAAATGTAAAAAAAAATTCTTATGTGGATAAGATGGGATTCGAACCCACCAAAAGAAATTCAAAAAATCGATTCTACTTTGCCATACCCCCGAGACATCCGCAGAGCTGAGGCGACGTATGGACTTCGGACCTGACGGCGATTAAATCCTTCTGCCCTTGGGTGTACGAATTACGCAAGAAAATGTTCTAGCCAAAGCATCAGGGGAGAGACCAGCCGGCCCCCAGACCATATCGGCTAATCCCTTGCATCTCTGCCACGCACGGAATCAATCGGCCTATTGTTATGCTGATTCACCTGGAACCGTGGCTCAGTGGATAAATCGTTGTCGTTCAGATACTGAGTCAAGGTCGTCTGGGGAGGGTTAGCACTTGGATGGGTGACCTAAACATTCTACCCATACTCACGTTTTTGCACCTTTTTTCCGTTTTTCTTTTTTGATTCTTAAAATAATAGAATGTAAAATAGTGAAACTTTTTTTATTTTTGAGTAACCTATTCCTATTTACCCAAATCCATCAATGTGAAATCTAGCAGATGAAACCCTGGGGAACAAAAGAAACTTCCTAAATGACCGGCACCCGGACCGGCAGCCGGTCAAAGAATTTCAAAACACTAAATGGTCGGCAGTTCAATTTTCAAAAATCCAGCTTATTCCATACGATAACACAAACCAAACTTAAAACTCGAACGAACCTTTTTATGCTTTCTTTAATCGTTTATAGCACTAGCATTATTAAATCTCAAGTAGAAATCTGGCAAGTAAAAATAATTTGAAAACAAGATGAAGGAGATCTACTACGGGGAATTGGAGGTCGCCAACTATATTAATTAAACATTGAATTGTTCACTCACGGGAAGTTTTAAAGCCTTATTTTCCTAGTTTAAGTTAGAGCAATTAATATTAAGAGTGACTGTCTGTAACGATCAAGCAAAATTCAAAATCCGTGGCAAACTTCGAAAAATCGATTTCGCTCATACTTTCAAGTTAGTTAGGGTAATGTATCCTAAGAAT
>NW_022261062.1:28837-51034 GCF_009602425.1 Actinia tenebrosa | reverse complement strand
ATAAGAAAAGTGCCAGAAAAAAATTTCCAAATTATGTCAAAAAATTTCCAAATTATGTCAAAAAAATTCCTGCACAGCCATGAGGCGTAAAAAAATTCCTGCACACAAAATAAATTGCCCAATCCCCCCCCCCCCCCCCCCCCCCCCAAATCTAATGGTCCGTCCTAATTGTACCAGATTCATATTGTTACTGTCTCCTGTCATGGCTACCATCACGTGTTCGAAATTGCAGTACAGTGTGTGTGAATCCATGTGATCTAATATGACCTTTACTCTTCTATTATTTAGAGGCAACTTATCGACATCACACAGTTATTGATGGTCAGTTTGTGTCGTTAGCTATCATGGATACAGCTGGAAAGGTTGGTTCGCTTTGTCACTCTTTTGTTTGATATTCCTATCCATTTATATTCTCCTATCCATGAATCTATCTATCCATCTGATCTATCCATTCACCCCATACCATCCGTTCGTCCCTCGATCCATCCATCTCTTTCATTCATTAACTTATATACATGTACTCTATCCATGAATCTATCCGTCCATCCATCTGATCCATTCCACCACTCACCATTCTTCCGCTCTCAATTCATCCCATTTGAATTTTCCCGCCATTAGAACTCACGTGACAAGATGGACACATGCCTAACGTTTGGTGAGCTGTTTTTCATCGTATACTCAACAACTGACCGCACGTCATTTGACGAAGCTCGCCTACTAGTCAAGTACATCCAACAAGACAAAACCATCCAGTCCAGCCCCTATTTAATAGCTATCGTCGCTACCAAAAAAGACTTAAAACATTTGCGCCAGGTAGAGGAATATGAAGGACGGTTCCTTGCGCAGGATGTCGATGGACTATTCTACCAGGTTTCGATTTCAGAAGGTTACGAAGAGGTACAAAAAATGCTTGAGGAAGTGCTGAGGGCTTGTTTGAATCGAGAAAAGAACAAGGGAAGCTCGACTCTCTCTAAAATGAAGGAAGGGATTATGGTGAAGACGAAATCTCTGAGAAGAAAATCGACGAGTGATTCAACACCAGCTGAACAAATTCGGCCTACGACACTAGGGCAAAATACGTCACCTGTGTCTGTCACGTGATGTAATAATATATGATATGAACAAATGATCCCCACTTCCTCCCTTCTGGACATAGAGAGGTCACTCTTCAGAGAATTGGTCAGGTATTTTCTTTACTCCTCCTCAACACCCACCCCCAGGGAATATTGGCCCTTACTTCCTCCCCCTCAAGGAGGAGAGCTATTATATCCCTCCTAAAGGGAAAGGGGAAGCCCCTTTCCCCAGTTAACGGTATGGTTCACCTCCTCCCTCCCCTATCTCAAGGGATAGTGTTTATATCCCTCCTAAAGAAGGGAAAGGGGGAAGCCTTTCCCCAGATAACGGTATGGTTCACCTCCTCTCTCCCCTATCTCAAGGGATAGTGGGCGAACGTCTTCATCCACAAGCCTGCATATCAGATCAAGTAACGATCGATTCACAATAGATGTGTTACATCGCCTATAAATATACGTACTGCACAAATAAATTGCCTACATTATTTCGTCAAGCGTCGAAAATGACTTTTGGCTTTCCTAAATGGGTGTTGACTTAGAATGTTCAAGTAAAATCAAAGACTGTAATCAGTGACCAAAATCTTGACCAAGACATAACGGAAGACGGTTTAGTTTAACAGATAAATAAAAAGCCAATAAAACCGCAACATACATTATTGCATCAATGACTCGCAGATGGTACTCGAGAATAAATGCGTTAAGAGAAAATAATGAATGTCACAGGAATGAAAGGTTTAGTTGAGTAACGTCATCGACGCCATCTTAGAGGACATGTTTTGCGACTAGCGACAAGGCAGAGGAAAAAGACTCATTGAGGCAAAACCGAAAAATGAAGGGAATAAATGAAAGCTGGGTTTAATATAACTGACGTCATAGACGCCATTTTGGATGACGTTTTGCGACTAGCGCACCAACATGGCTGCCATGTTTTTTCTTACAGAAGAACGAAATACGACGTCAAAGAAAATATTTGAATTTTCTTCAGCTTAAATTTCTGTTCCACTTGAAATTTGCTTGTAATTTGTTTCATGCTCATCAACATATCTTGTCCAAAACACCAAGACGTTAGTAATAAAATAATAAAGACTAACTATGACGTCATATGGTTTGCTTGATTGACAGTTATTGGTTCTTCGACTTCAGACTCTATGTTATCATCTTCATCGATATTTTTTATCCTTTTTACCATATATTTGGCATTTTTTAATCCAAACCACGATGTGAAATTTTAAATAAAGCTGCACCAAAAAGAAAAATCTCGAACCTCTTTTCCTAATAAATTGCAAAATTGAAAATTGTTAACATTTTTTGTCGTGGCATCATGCAGTTAAGATATTCTTCTTTATTTATATCCTGCTAGTCGTATATCTAAACAACTTAAAACACCTTCTTAGATGAACAGTAAGTGAAAGCTGGAAGTTTAATGAATTTTTCATGATTATATTTGTTTGCCATCGTTTCTTCGCATCAAAAAGCTCACCAGGATCTGGTTTGCCAAGCAGGTATTGCAGTGACCAAACTAGACTTACGATAAATTCCTTCCCTTCTGTCATACTGTGCTTATTCACCACTAAGCAATATTACTGAACTCTGAATTTATGCTGATATAAGGAGTTGGTAAAGAAAGAGGATAACAATTCAAAAGGTTAGTAATGTTTGATTTTTAAAATCGTAATCACACAAATTTCATATTTTTTATTTGTCTTGAAGTTTGAGCTTTTTTTGCAAATAGAGTTTGGCTCGTGTCCAGCAATTCTTCGCGGAATACACTGTGTGTTTTTGTTTACTTATTTCCTTCTATTTTATAATATCACACTTTTTCTGGATAAACATAGTTTTTCTAGTTCATAATTCAAATCATTTTATGAAACACAAAAATTATACTATTACAATGTAACTGATCGGTACACAAAAGTAAAAAAGATGTAGTCAAACGGAACTTTCAACTACCAGAAGTAAATTTTATTTTCTTCTCACAAACCCATTCTTAAGTTTATCAGATCAAAGAAGCATAAACTGCCAATTTTCGTAGAATATTAGAAAGCTTTAAGCAGATTATAATAAAATTGGCTAGTATTTGTCTGCGCCTTCGATACAACGCAATAGAATTAGTCTTGTTGTTAAAATAAGTCGAGTTTCGGCTCTCAACAGTAGACGTATAACGAACATCGTCTAATCCATTCGCAGCAAGGTTTTAATAGCATTTTGTAAAGAAAATAGTAGTAGCTTAGTAAAGAAATTAACTTATCTTACTAAAACTCGCTTGAAAAAATGTTTATACAAAATATCGTAAAGAATTTCAAATATGCAACTTGTAAATTTAATGACGGAATTCACTAAATATTAATGTTCAAATGAAGAAATTCGTTCGACGTTTTGCACTGCTAAATGTTATAGAAATTATAAAGATATTTATTAATGAATATTTTCAACCCCAATAAGTTTCGTATTCCATTCGCTGTACTGAAGACACAGATTGATATATTTTGATGTGGTATCAGTCAACCATAGGAAATTGTCTAGATGGAATCAGCTTTGCAGTTAAAACTCTTAAGCATTGATTTTATCAGTAAAAATCCTTAGAAATAAAAGAAGAAAAGCCTCTTTGCTAATACGGTTTTTGGCTATATTACGGACGAAAAACACAAGAAGTAGGTTTGCTTGGACTATAAGAACTAACTGCGCATGCTCAGAAATCTCGCAAAAGCGCTCGAACCGACTTTTCGGGATGAGTAGAAATAGTGGAATTTTTACCGAAACCTTTTTTCATCAGAAAGCAAGTTTTAGACGATTTTATTTTGTCGAATGAAAAAAAATTAAAAGCTAAAAGCAATCTGGAGAGATCGGTGTTGCATAGAAGCTTCCTATCTCAGCGCGCAATCTCTTCAATGAAAAAGAAATCGTCGAGCATGCGCAGTATCAACGTCGGCGATGAAAATCGGAATTTCTCGACTTTCCATCTGTTGCACGTGTAAAATTTCTGTGACGTCGTTTGATGTCGGTAATCCATCACTAATCACGTGCTATCCCAAAAAAAATTAACCGATGTCTACAGGCAAAACAGCTGGATGCATCCCAATATTACATATCTATTTTGACTGATCGACAGGGGTCTATTCTCTATGGAACTCAATTGAGCAGCAAAAAAACAGACTGGCTATCCACAGGACTACCTCGTTGCCCCGAGAGATAAAAATTAATTAATTACTTAATTGATAAAAGTACTCACTCATGAACACATGCAAAATTCAACTCAACGTGCTTGCTAGCGACCTGACAGAACTATAACTACAAAAGCTGCGAAAAATACAAAGAAAAAGTAAGTTCGTTTAAGTAAACACTCTTGCAAAAATATATATAACTACAATATAGTTAAGAGACAGTTTTCATCGCTTTGTGAAGTTACATAATGGATGGCTGCACTTAAAGACACTTGTTTTGAAATCTCCCTATCTTTCTTTCCGTCTAGAAAATATTTCGATAAGATCTATGCAAAACTCTTTCAATTTGTTCATATTGTTCTTTGATATTGTACTCGACTTTTGGAGACCTTTGTTACTGCATGTCTTGAATTCAGTTAGGTTTATGGATTTGACAAAATTCCGTGTAAGAATTATTAGACCATTTTCATCATTCGTCAGCTCATGAAAGAATCACTCATAAGGAATACCTCTTTGATAGTCTTTGATCTTTATCCTTAAAGAAGATAATTCATTGATAATTTGTGCAAACCTTTCAAGTACTTATGTAATCACCTTTCTGCGTTGTAGTTAGGGGAACCAACTCTATAAGATCTAGCTCAATAGTTCCATAACAATCGACTATGATTTTAAACATATATATTGATATTACAATCAACTTTTCCAAAATAATTGTCGCATTTGAAAGACCAAAAAATCTTTCATTTTTACAAATATTTAATTCCGTGCATTAAGGACAAAGAAAACACTTTTAATCTTATTGCCAAATACATTATTTCCTAGCTTTTAAATCCTCTTCATGCGATAACATTTTCTAGGCGAGTAAAAGACGTTTCCTGGTGAAACTCTTAAAGCATCTTAACCAACATAGTTTTCATCCTTGCCTTTCAGTATTGGGCTGTAGTTTTGAAATCAATTCTTTAGTAAAATAAAAGCCTTCAATATAATCAAAAGGGAGTCTGAAACAAAGAGTATAGCCTAGAAGTGTGAAAATGGATTTAATCTGACCAAATATTGTGTTTAAGATAAACCATGCCAATCAGGTCAATATATATAATGCCCTGAGCGCGTGGGAGAAAGATTTTCTCTTAACTATGATTATTCATGAAGAATCTGCATTTTTATTGGTCTAAGATATAATCTCAATTAGTGGAATAAAAACCGTATGTTCGTATGGTTTTAGGTTATTTCGTGGTGAAGTGAAGCACAGAAGGAGCTAAAGCTAAAAACTGAAGACCATGAAGAATAGAAGAAAGCTTGGCATTTCTGCCCCCACCGTCGTCAAGAATATTCGAGTAGTTGTTCTGGGAAAAGATGGTGTTGGAAAATCTGGTAAGAACAGTGATTTATATTTATTTATAATTTAAAACTCTCTCCTGTAATTAAAATCTATTTGTTTATATTTTGAGATTTCTGTTATGGTTTTGCAACGTATATTTTTCATTTTATTACTTCAGTATTGCACTACACTTTTCTCATTTTATTCCATTATTAGTTTACGTAATTTGTGTTTTTTATCACTCAGCTGCTTGCTTTCTACTTGTTTTTTCTTCTTTTTCTTTCATCCATTCATTCACTTTTTTTTCGTTCTTATTTTTTCAATCCTCTTTCATGTTATTGATTCATTGATATATGTTCTATCAATATTTTAAAGAAATTGCGTTGAGTATTCTGTATATAGTGGCATCTTAATACAACTCTGTCTATATTTCTTAAATTGCATGACAATATCTAAAATTTATGCATGTATTAAAACACACCTTGTGAGAAGTTGTCTAAATATATCGACCCAGAAAAGTGATTGCCAAAAATAGCACAAAGAACCATGTATATAATAGTCTTAGGCCACTAATCTATCTATTCTTTATCACAGTTGACTATGTTCAAAATGCATTCCTTTTAGAAGCATAATCCTTTTTGCATAACGATAATGTGTAGGACGGAAAACATACTGGGAGAGTCTTTTAGGTTCGGTATTTTAGTGAGAGCGTTTTGTGTTTGATAATCTTAAAGACAGCATGTTATCTAGGGTCTTTGGTGTACATTGAGCACCAATTATTTGGTCGATTCTCGTGAGTTTAGGTAAATTGTTCTGATTCTATCGATTGATAATGAAAGCTTTGCCAATTGGACAGGCGGAACGTACCCTGAAATAGATCCATCTATTAGAACAGAATTGAAGAGAGCGGTCAAGCAAGAAAGAAAACAAAAGAAAGGAAAACTAGGAAAGGAAAGAAAGGACGTCATGAATGAAGAAAGAAAGGGAAAAACAACATCAAAAGAGAGAGAAAAAACGGATTGAACGATCTAAGAAAATCACTAAATGGATGGATAAAAGATAGATCAAAGACGAACGGATGAATAGATGAAAGAATGAATTCGTATATAAACATATATGCATGTTTATATATGACTATAATTTTGGCCCAAACTAAGAATATTTTGACAAGCTAAGGTATTTTTCACGGATGTTGATCTTTAATTAAATCCAATTCAATTGTAAAATATTTTTAGAACACTCAGTTTTGTGTTTACGCGTCATTGAATACAATACCCTCCATGCCTAATACGGGTTACTGACTATTGGACCGTTAAAGGTCAAGTTTGTTACTGCGGTTTCATGCTCTAGAATTTACTTACAAAATTATTTCACAATAGAGTGTTGTTTTGGGGTTCCTGTGGTGCGTTGACTCGTTCCCACTCTTCTATCAAAAAAATAAAGCATAGGTAACCCATGCTAAAAAGTCATATAACAGTACTATCATTTTCTCTTTTCTAGCCTTGACTGTTAGGCTTCTTACGAAGAGATTCATTGGCGAGTATGACAAAGAATTGGGTAAGTTCTGGGTCTATTTCTAACTATTCTAAAATGGCATATTTTACTAAGTCAGATAGATAAAGTGTTAGTTTGTGAACCATGACGTCATTTCCTGAAAGTCCTCCTAGTAAATTGGATCAAAGATTATCCAGAAATCTTTTAAACATGAAGCCGATTAAAACTGACTTTTTTTTTAAATTTCTTTATGCTGTTCGTTGCTAGGAAAACGGATTTGTCTCGTTGTTGTTGCTGTTGTTGTTGCAGGTGCTGTTTTGGTTTTAATTTAGTATTTCTTATAATGAGCGCAAAAGCGCACGTACAAAGATTAAGAATGTTCCAGAACATTAAAGAAAATTACGATAAAGTAACGAAAACCATCGTCGTTTAGTCGCCTGTTAATCTTATTTATAGGATCTCTGCGTCAATGGTGGTCGGAAGTGAAAGAACTCTTAACTAAATCACTTAACCACTTATCGCTTCAATGAATATTCTTTGTTTGAAATTCTAGAAAACACATACAGACATCACATCGAGATAGATAACGAACTGGTAACACTGGATATTATGGATACCGCAGGATATGTAAGTGACAATGACATACACCAATCGGTCACGTGACTATTTCCCGCCATTTTTAAGAAAAGGACTGAGTTAAAAATTCCCTATAGACATAATTTTATTGGAATTTTTTGCATTTTCGCATCTGCTATAGGTCTTGAATAATTCACAAGTGAGAATGATGATTAAAAAGACGTGACCGCCATGTTCGTAACGAATGAAACAAACGAGAAATTCATTATTTGTTACTGAAATACACCAAGATGGCGACGTTGAAAATAGCGGGGAAACATTCTGACATTCTGTCGTTACGAAACATTACATACGAAACCCACATAGTCTCTTGTCAAAGACCGAAATGGCGGGAAATAGTCGCAATATATTGTCAACCGACCACGCTCCCTTCCTCATTATTGACTTATTTTCTTTATTTAACATTGTAGAATTCAAACGAAAAGTTGGATCAATGTGTGTCAGTAGGAGATATTTTCGTGGTTCTCTACTCAATAACAGACAGGACGAGTTTTCTCGAGGCTGTGTGGATAGCAAAATACGTCAAAAACCGTAAACAACTAGACTCAACAAACCTCGTCATCGCGGGCACAAAACGAGATCTCGAACACTTCCGAGATGTGCAAGACACGGAGGGAAGTAAACTAACACACGAACTGAACTGCGGGTTTTACGAGATTTCGATATCGGAAGGATTTTGTGATACTTTGGACATGTTTCATGATATCTTACGGCAGTATTTTGAATCGCGCAAAGCAAATGACAATCTCATTCCATTGGCTTCTCCAACTTCGCCAACATCACCGACATCACCAATCAACCCACACAAGGAAATAAAGAGTCCGTCGTCTTGGTCCAAGGTTAAAGGACTGCGTACAATACCTTTCCGTAGAAAATCAGTACAGACTGCAGCGAGTTAGATTACTTTTAGTAACAGAATCCTCGCGTTGGTAATACTCAAAGGAGTAGACGTCTCACATTGAAAAACATCAGTAAAGCTAGATAAATACATATTATATTTAGATCGTCTAGCATTGTGGACTTTCTTTTTTGAGCTTCCTGTGGAAGGCGACGGAAGAGGGGAACTGTCTTGCTTTCGTTTAGTCGCCCTCGGTAAAATTATCATAGACACAAGCAGCTCACTAATATATGTATAGACTGTAGTGTCTCTAATCACGAAAATTAGTTCTTCCTCAAGGGAAATATTTAATGATTTTATAGAACTGAGGTAACTAAGCTATCATGAGTCCACTTAGCGATAAAAGTAATAAATACGATAAAACTTTTTTTGTGATTGTTGTAAACTTGTATGTCATCTTAACTGCTCGTCTCGTCAGCTGTCAGAGCGAGAAACGTTTAGTTTAGATTGATTTCGGAGAGCTGTTGCTATATTTTTGCGTTTTCAGAAAAGGTTAAACTCGCTATTCGGTTTGTCACCAAAAATCTCCCATACTGCGTAGACAAAGTGCCCTCTGGCCTGTCGGTTTTGGCGGGAAGCCAGTTAGTGATCATGGTTGTAGATGGATCAAACAAAGATAGGCAAGCGTAAGCCAGGCCACCTTATGACAGAAATATCCACAGATGTTCAGGCTTCGAGTCAACAAGTGATGGAATTAAGGTCAATGATGTCTCGACACATCTAGTGTTTTCTTTCCATGGTAGACGCGCCCACCACGCAAAGCCTTCCATGATATACATGGCGATGAAGGGTTGGGAACAGCAGCCGTGCGGTAGCCAAACTATCCAAGAAAGATCGAAAATAACGTTGTGTTTTCATAAGCAGCTTTAACCCTTGCACTCTTACGCGACTTAAGTCGCACATGCTTAATTCAGTTGGTTCAAATAGACTTCTATAAATAGCCACAGACTATTCCATGCCCACTGTGTGCACTCATGACTTTTCTTTTATTGAGGAAACTTGTCCAGAGTTAAACAAAATATCTCTTTATCCAAACAATTTGAAGACGTCTGCAGTATCGACGCGTCACTTCAAACCACAAAAATTATACCTATTTGTTTATCTGCCAAACTGAACGTTGTTCCTGACTTTAAAGGAAATCCTGGGAGAGAAGGAGGAGATCGAGAGGAGAAGATTATAAATAGACCAGGTATTAGTCAAATTCCTTGCGTTGGAGGTCTGATCCAATATTCCTTTTGTATAATTTTTTCGCATAGTTTACGATATGTATAACACAAACACTGTCCGGCAGTATGACATATATTACTGGTAATTCTTTCAGCAAAGGATTTGTTTCTCTTATCTTCCAGTTACATTCGAGACAACTTGTTTGATTTTTTGCCTCAAGGCGTAGAAACATTGAATTACCTTTACGAGAGGTCGGGACGCACGATACCTAGTGACGTTTTTAAGAAAACGTCACTCGAAAATGGCTTCCAACTTAATCCAATCAGAGTGCCACCATCCAATCAGAGTGCTTGAAATAGGGAAGGTGCTCGAATTGGTGGAAATCTGTGGGGAGGAGACGTAGATGGGTCACGTTCTTTTACACGAGTACGTGTGACATAATCTTGAAGAATCTACTAATAGATCCGGAAAAAAAGGAATTTGCCCTGATTAAAATTGCCGGGAAGGTAATGACGATAATAATATAGTGGAATGATATTTTATTACGAGACCACAGTGCTGAAGACGCACATTTTTGCCGATTTGTTTATTGTGCGGCGCCAAACTTGTGCGTTTATGGCTCGAAATCGCAGTAATTATTTAAAATCTTGAGCTAATACAGGATGTATATTGAGAACACGAAAATACAGTACATTTATTTGGAAGAACCATTCCCTGGCAAACTGGAGGTAAGTTATCTTTTGTATAAAACAAAGCAAAGAGGATTCGATGTAGGTCTGTTTACTAAAAGAAGGAAGGTCTTGAAATCTTCAGAACTAATTTTCGTAAAAACCATTGTAGCAGAAAGAATAAAACACAAAGAATTTCCTGATAATTTACTGATTAGCCGAGTACTTTAAAAAAAAACTTTATTGAGTTGTAATAAATTCGCTTGTTTAGGTCATGGTGAAAGATTTGAATGTCATTAGTAAAGACATGGCAAAACTAGATGAAGGGTTGAATTGTGATTTCAAAACTAATTGTATGAAGAACTTTCAGAGTTTGAGATATTGTAATAATCAAATATAATGCTATTACGCAAATATTTTGACCGATTCAAAAAATATTTTCTTACTGATTACATAACATAAACCTCAATTATTGAGGTTTAAAATGTTTCATTTGACTACCAAAAACGGAAATCCTAAGTTTTTTGTCGATTATTTTAAATTTTGAAGTATTGAGTAAACATTCAATGCATATATATAAGCAGTCTAGCCGTCAGCTATAATTTTATAAGAATCAATCAAAACTTCTCAGAGAGCACGCAACTTTTGTATTCCATTCAAAGCAAGACCATCATCTATAAGTAGGTTAGCCATGGAATTTGTTAGACAAGAGTGAACTATTGTAGTGTAATTATAAGATTTTATGAAGCGACAGAAATGGGTAAAACAATCAAAGTGTTGTGACTGCAATCACAGTATATATTTGTATATATTTTTTCCTTCTGACACTTGAACCCAACGACCTCGATTGTCTTATTAACGCCAGTTCCATATATGTACCAGACTAGACCCATCTATTACCACATTCCCTCGTTACGTACTACAAAATTTCAGTACCAAGACCCACTGATCATAATTGTGAACTTAGTGCTGACTTACAATGTCTTAGCAATTGTTTATCGGGAAAGAAAACAGGCACTGAAAGACCAAGGAACATTCTTGCTGCGTGCTGCATGCCTCCATCACTTTCTTCCTCTTTTACCATCAAATTCATCTTATTCCTTTCGTCTTCTCACTTCTTCTTCCCTTAGGGCTTCTTCTAATTTTTCATTTTCTTCCAGTTGTTTCTCGCATTCTTATTGTACTTGACAGCCCCGCATTGTCTCTCGTCCCAAGTGACGTCATGACAATCTTGATGTTACGTGTTCAGCACACGACAAAACCAGCCAGTCCTCCTCCTTCATCGAATGAATTGTTCTACGACCTTCTAAATCAATCCTTTCTCCCGGTTATTCCGACATCATTGAAATTATATCTTCGAGCTTTAATATTTAACTTTATTAATCTTGTTTTTTATTATCCTAAGTGAAAGAAATACAGTGCGTGCAACCATGTGACTCAATATTCCTTGAGATATGAATAACAATGAAACAACCGCCATGTTGGTTGATCTAACGAGAGAAGCTAATGAGGAGTGCTTTGTTATCATCAACCAAGATGGTGGTTACGACGTAACATACATATCCTTTCTTGGATTGGATGGCCAAGTCTTCATCGAAGGGTTCAAATTAATGGTCTTCAGTTGTTGTTGTTGTTGTTTTTTTTTTTTTATTTATATTTTTGCTGTACAAAGATACCAAACCAGATTTGTATGTTTTAACAACAGTCTTTGCAGCATTACCAGCCTTTGCGTATGTGCAACTGAATTTTGATGTTCGCCTTACATACATGAAAAATAATTTTTACATAATATTCTTACATAATCACTGAGATTGATTTGTTAAACTAACTGTTTGCTAGAGTTCACCGTGACTTGTGAGATGGTCCAGATGGAACCCGCGAACTTTGAACAAATATGTATGACATACAATTTAGAAAAAGACCAAACCGTAAAGCTACATCTTTGTATACAAAGTCATTGTACAAAGTTGAGACCAGTAAGTGCGCATGCGTAGAGCAGATAGACTTTGAGTGTCTTTGCCGACTTCGATAAAACTTTTACCTCAGGTTTAATTAACACTCCTTTAAGGTGCAAGTACGAAACCTACTGAAAATTGTAAGTTGCATTCTTATCATTCGTTCGACTAAGACAATGTAGTCAATACGGCATGTCAGACATATGATGTTCGAGACCTTTTTTGTTGTGTACGGCCAACATGGCCGCCATGACGTCACGTAGGAACCAATAATTTGAGATGCTCTTGTAAGTCTTCAATGGAGTTTTAAAATATTTTTTAAGGGTTCTCAAAAGAGTAAATAGAACGACAAGAAATATCGGCCAAGATCATAATGTGTCAGTAATGACACTATTCAAGACGAATGAAAAAGTACTTTACAAATGATCTTCTACCTTGGGGATCTATGATCTTGGAACATCATTGTAACTTAGCAATGGAAATTAAAACCTTGCGAACCAATCAAAGCACAGAGTCTGAAGAGCTCCTCTCTACGATTTCAAGTGTGTTGACCTAATTTGTTATTAATCTTTGTTTAGTTTCTTGCAATGTCAAGGTAAAGTCAAAGGGAAAATTCATGGAAAAGAAATAAGGCACACTAGCAGAAACACTCGTACGAGTTCCTAAAAAGAAGTTTCCACAGTCTTAGAGAATTAGCACTGATGTTAATTTCGATATCCATTAATAAATTATTAACTATTAGAATACGTTTTTAGTAGATGACACCAAGAATCTGTATACTATAATTTAATAGAAATTTTGTAGGTTTGTTTGATGTCATGGAGATCAGTTCCATCTTGTTCGGTACGTTTGTTTTCATTTTACGATTAACCAATAGTTCCAGGAATTTTCATCCAATTAACATCCAAGAATCAAATTCTATAGCCCATTATTAATCCTTTGATGGTTTGGCAGGTTTCTTTGAAGTTAAAAGATGTTATCTTAGCCTTAGCTACCACTTTACACCACTTTCGCGAGCTTAAAATTTCTTTCATTCAAGTCCAACCGAAAGACATCAAGAATGATGCCCCATCCAATTAAACTTCAGGATTAGCTTTAATTTAAACTATGTACTAGGTCTTATCCCACTGGATTACATTGCAGGTCTAGTTTGATGTCATACGGTGTCACCACAGCCTTGTTGAGGTTGTTCAGCACTTGATAAAACGGAATGATTAATTCAGGTCATTACGTCGGTCCACTTACCCGATGAATGTTTTTTATTGTGAAGATATCAAGTGGTCGGCCCTCGTTGGATCAATAAAGACTGTGACTGCCGATTATTAATCTGCCTGCCTGCCTACAGAACGAATCAATTGTAACTCAAACCAATACTACCTTACCCTAGTTAAACAGTCGATTTGTCTTGAATGTTGTACATAGTTGCAAAGCGGATTCCGCTTAAGGAAAACCTACACGGAGAAAATAACTACATTGGAAAACTTCAGGTAAATTCATAAACCAGAACTGATGATTTCAAAACAATGTTCTGATGAGAAGTTGATTGAAAATGGACACACGTTTTTTTGTTATTGAACCGTAAAAATTTCCAATTTTTTCCAAAAAGAGCTTGAAGAAGATAGACCTGACAGTTTTCTCTGCTTTGTAGAGCTGAGATTCGAGGATACTTCTTTTAAAATTGTCTGAAAGTCGTATTTTTAGTCATTATAGAACTTGCACTGATAGTGTTAGTAGAAGTTGTGTTAGTCAGACAAATGGTTGGAGATAGTGAGAGCCAACGGAAATTTACTGAGCAGTTCAGTACTGCTTCAAATGCATCATACAACAGAGCCGTGTTTTGCCAGTTTGAATGCGAAGTTACTTTGGCCGCATTAATAAGAAAAGCTTGTATAAAGCAATTTACCAAAGGTACTGAACAATTGAAACATCTTTTTGAAGATTGTGACATGGATCTCGAGACAACAACTGTTATCAATTACAAGCTAATCAAAGGTTTATTCATTATTTCTGCAGATACAATCCTAAACTACAGCTATCAAGATGAGAACCAGAAGAAAGTCCGTCTCAACTAATAATGGCGACAATCTACGATCGCTGCATGTCGTCATCCTTGGACAAGATGGTGTTGGAAAATCCGGTAAGACTCAGTTAGAAAGATTTCTTAGTTTTTCTAAATTTCTTGGTGTTTTAGGCTCGCTGTTTCAATATAGTTCACATCTTGTATTACTTTACTATTCATACTGGTTGCATTTTACGGTCACGCTTATCAAACAAACTCCAGAATTGCAATGGAACTGACAGCCGTACACCACGTGCAAAACATCATGCACTAGATCCTTCTCATAAGAAGAGCTAGAAATAAAAATTACATCTTAACATACAAAGTTATTGAGAGAAAAAAGAAACTACTGGGAAAGAGAACTAAAAGTTGGGATAAGTTTTATAGCGGGTTCTTTGATCTTCAACGCCAATGTGCTTTTTATATCGAGCGTTTAACTCTCATTCTTAGTCTCAAGAAAAACCTTGTTAATAGGTTTACATCGTGGCGTCATTTGCATTATGGCGGCATTTTAATTATTTGCATCATGGCGTCATTAACTACCACTACTAGAATCCCTTGCACGCTTTCCTTCGCAGGCTAGTTAATAAGCACCAATTGTCTTGCTATTCTCATGACGAAATACAAATTTAGAATAAGAAAGAAACTGATTCGTGAAGCATTTTAGCAGTGGTGAAAAAAAAAACACACAAAAAAAAGACACAAGGACATGCATACGGCCTATTTCAAAAAGTAATACCAAACGAAGAACAGCAGAATGCTCTCATTTAAAAAAATTAAATTTTGATTTGATTCAGCGACTGAGAGATAAATTCGAAGATCATTCCAGACGTTGAAAAATCAGCTAAAATATTTTAGTGAAAAAAAAAAAAAAAAATTCCAAGACGGCGCAGATTTTTTCCCGGTCACTTAGCAGCTTCAACGGATAATTTGTGTTGCAGATGCAAATGATCACATTAGCCGAAAAGAAGACTTTGCGACAAAAGTCTCGCTCATGAGGATAAGCACGATTTTTATAAAAACATACGTGTTTTGTTTTGCAATAAAACTATGCAGGGTCAGTATATTTGCCTCGTAGTTGAGACGATAGCAAGATGTAAGGTTAAGATGATAACATAGAATACATCACTCAGCACCTATATATTGATAGAGCGCTTTTCCAGTGCAAATAAGGAGAGTTTCGAGTAGAAACTCATTGACAAAACTATGTTATGAAGATGCGATCCATCATTTACCATCGAACTCGTCATAAAAAAATAAGGTCGAATGCCGTGTTATCAGGTTGCACTTAGCTAGTAGTAGTTGATAAAAATTCCATCTATCATTAACACCATTCTAATGACATTTGATAGCGTACTATAAAATACCGTTGGTCATTAGATAAACTATTTTAAGCTATTAATGACTACTTAACTATTTAAGTTAAACATCTATCAGGTTTAAGTCTAGTCAGGTTAATAGACTAATAAAGACATTAGATGGGTTCACACGGTTCGTGTTAATTGATGTCGAAGCTGAGAGAGATTCTATGAGAATGAATGGATGAATTAAAATCGAAGTTAATATCTTTTTCAGCTCTAACAGTAAGATTGCTGACAAAGCGTTTTATTGGTGAATACGACCGAACTCTAGGTAAGGAAACCAGTCAGGGTCGTCCTTTACGAATTTGCAAGATGTGATCCTATTGGAGGGCGCACATGTGCAGGACAATAGGAAACAATGACCTTTCCCCAACCCCTCCCCTAAACCTAACCAATCACAGGGGACGTTGCAAATTCGTGAAGCCTAACCAGTCACCTGGACCCTGGACCTCGGATTCGGGACTTGGAGCTAGTCTATTATAACATGTTTTTTTAATGATGTTACAGAGTCAGCCTACAGACACATCTTCGAATACGATGCAGAACAAGTCCCATTAGACGTACTTGATACTGCTGGGAGAGTAAGTATTTTTCTCGAATGCATCCTTGCATAATTAAACATTTGTATAAACAGAGCACGTTTGTGTGTAAATATACGTCATGGCTAGTTGGAAGAATGTTCAAATGCATCCCACATGGAAAGGAGTGCCCATTTTTGTTTAGTCATCAGCGACACAGGAACTATACTTGGTTTGCTGCTCATAGTAAGAGGTTAATCATCTACGGTCTGGGGACCGATTAATCTCTCCCTAAAAGCTTCAGCTCGTTTAGCTTCCTAATCAGTCTGTAAATTCTTCCGGGATAGCAGTGCCGAGGTCGAAATCTATAGATTAGTCGTAAATGCTTCGCGCTAACCAGGGGCGGATCCAGGATTTTTTCAAAGGGGGGGTTGTAGCATTGATTGAGGTGGTGGAGAGATATAGCAGACCAAAGGGTTTGGGAGACGATTATTGCTGCAGGCGAGCATGGTTGTTTCAGGTCCCACACACAGCGTATAGAAAAAAAAGGCGAGCGAAATGTGTTCGGCACCCCTGTTTTAATAAAACTCGCGAAGCTGTTGGTGTTGTCATAGAAAAAAAAAAATCACGATGGTTCTCATAGGGGGGGTTGCAACCCCCAAAACCCACCCCTAGATCCGCCACTGCTACCATACGAAGCTTTAGCATTCGATATCTGGAAGTACGGTCCTCGATCGATAAATCTATGAAAAAATAAGAAATAATCTCAAAAATAGCAGTTTGCAATCGCCTTTTTATATCCTGAATAATTGAACTGCTGTGGATAATGTTTTCATACTAGCTCTTTAAGAGTTTAATTTTTCTCTTCTGCAGAATACCAAAAGAAAGCTTGAAATATGTGCAGAGAGTAGCGACATCTTCGTCGTCTTGTACTCAATCACGGACAGGAAAAGCTTTGTCGAGGCTTCAAGAATTGGTAAACTTATTCGTCGAACAACAAATGTCTCGAACACAGGAATGCTGTTAGTGGGAACCAAAACAGACCTTGAACATTTGCGGGAAGTCAAACGAAGGGAAGGAGAAAACTTAGCCAGACAAATGAACTGCGGATTTTACGAAATTTCGATCTCGGAGAGTTCAACAGACACTATGAATATGTTTGCCGACGCGTTAAAAAAGTATTTGGAGGCGCACCCAGGAGCACTAGACCCGCACGCAGGATTGTCTCCGAGCCTTGCAGCAAGCGGTTCGAGAGGGAGTTCTAATAGTTTGGCTGGAAAAGAAAAATTGCCGAAAACCCCGCTGTCAATCATGAATGGAATTAGAACTACATTTGGGAGAAGAAAATCAATTCCTTTCATTTGAGCAGTGAAGGTTCCGGTCTTAGAAAATTTTTGCCGAAGGATCATTAGATTTAGAAGGAGTTAGGAAGAAAGTACTGATGAACGAGATCGAAAAAGTTGAAGATATGCCGCAATGCCGCAAAGTGTATATGCAAAAACAAAGCACTGAACGGATTAACCGCGAATAATTACGATGCCTTCGCAGCCAACCACAACACTTTGCGCAAATAACCACAATACATTGCCAAGTAACCACAATACTTTGCGCAAGTATCCATAATACTTTGCGCAAGTAACCACAATACTTTGCGCATACAACCACAATACTTTGCGCAAGTAACCACAATACTTTGCGCAAGTAACCACAATACTTTGCGCAAGTATCCATAATACTTTGCTCATACAACGACAATGCTTTGCGCGAGTATACACAATGCTTTGCGCCATTAAAAGATTTTTAGTACTTTACTGCAAATGGAAATATCATAGGTTGTGTTATGCACAATGTAGACTATTACTTTTAAAGTGCTTATAAATCTCCTGTACATCTCTAAAGGGTCTACATTTATGTGTATATTATATACATAAGATTTCCGAATAAAAGAGGGATCAATATCGGTTAGTTCTTTTTCAACGCAAGTTAAAAAAGAATACAACTTGAAGAAACGCAGCTTGTGCACTCTGTGTCTCGAATGCGTTGGAAGTAACCTGTGTTGGCCCTCTTGCTGGAAGTGATAAAATATTCCTGGTAAATAATTTCTGGTAAAATATACCGTGGATTTCAAAAATGATGTCGTGTCGACCCCATTGGGTGATATTATCAATCAGAAGGTACAAGTATCACTGCGTTCTCTTCTGATCACTGGTTCAATATCCTGATGACTTCTTCTGACGTAGTATTCATCAATAGTCTCCTTCAGACTAGAGTTGGCTCTTTTCCTGGCCACATGTCTGTCCATCATATCTTTAATCTTGGAAAAAGAACCCTTCTTTACACCAGACATGGCTTGTCTCGCATTTTTTTCTTTGGCAACTTTTGTTGCGACGTCTATAAAAACGCGCTCCACGTCTTTAAAGCTTTCCAAGGTTGAAATCTCGGTGAATGAGCAGTCGAAAGAGTCAGCAAGCTTTTGCGCTTCGCTGGTTTGTACTCTTCGTTTATCTTCTAAGTCGCTCTTGTTTCCTACGAGAGTTACTGTTGGAGGATCGTGAGCGCGGATGTTGTGAAGATGTTGTTGGATTGGAGTGATTTTGTTAAAGCTGTCGCGGTCGTTGATGGCATAGACGAGTAGGAAAGCGTCTCCCCATAAACTACAACTTTCTTTCTTACCCAAGCAATCCTGAAATGCAAAATGATAGATAAAATATCTTCCTCAAGTCAAGGTACTAGTATTCTGGGTGCCAGAGTTCCCTTCGCTCCAGTCCCAATCAGCGTGAAGTCTGAGGCACTAGAGCGAGAGAAACTCTAGAACCAAGGTTACCCTTCTATACCCTTGTTCATTTTTCCAGCGAATAGACTGGATTCATGAGACCCTATTAATAAGGGATCGCCGATACCATGCAGTTGCAGGTTTGTATTAATTCCCAAGAAAATGAAATAGCAAAGACGTGGGCCGTTATGTTGACTAGTCCCTATTAAACAGGTATCGCCGTTACCATGCAGTTGCAGGTTTGTATTAATTCCCAAGAAAATGAAATAGCGAAGAAGTGCGCCGGTATGTTGACTGATCATAACAAATCCTGGGGACCAATATTACGTTCAACAAAAATATGGCGCCTCCAAAAAGCTAACAAAACTGGAAATGCCACCGTCATACATGTTTATGTGTTATGTCTCAGTGTGGTTTGATATGATAAACGAAATTAATCCAATCCCCTTACCTCGCCTCCACTGTCAAGTATCTCAATATTGATGGTTTGTTTATCATTTTCGATGCTATGTTGATAAACTGATCCTACAAAAAGCCCATCATCAAATGGTAAGAACAAAGGCAACAACATTGGTGCAACTACTTTACCCAAACCGAAAGAGCCCTGCCAGCATGGCGCAGCTGCACACAAAAATATAATAACTGGCTACGAGATAAAGCGTATTCATGGTGATACAACTGAGTGTCTTTGCGATTCCCATTTTGGTTCCGGATCGCAAGACCAGTTCATTAGGGCGAATGGTTAATGGTAACTTGTAGGAAATATGGACTTGCTAATCAAATTGACCCTCCTCGAAGACAACCCCTCGGAAACACATCGGGAAGCTCTCGGACACCCTAGGCATGGGGGCGCCCGCATGAGGCAAAGCACTCGGGAACCCATCGAGAAGCTGTCGTAGTTTCTAAAAATGGAAATCAAGCACTCCAGGAGAAAGGAGACGAAAAGTTAGTTTGTACATATTTGAACCTTGCCTTGCATCTGACTAGCCAAAAAATACAATCTGTTGCGCGCGACAAAGCACTCATGCATATGTGTTTGGTTAGACAGGGTTACTGAGACAAGACAATTCTCCAGAGATCATTTCACCAAAAGAGATTGTCAGTCAGCATAAATCTAAATATACCGATGAAAAAAAAGATCTTCATGTCCAGCGTGTTCTCTCCCCTGATCCCGTTTGTTGTCAGCACATCTGACATGATTAGTGACATCATTGACGGAAGTGTTAATGACAGACATGGAGAGTTAATGTTTCCTGGAATGGCCTATGCTCATCTTTTGAGACCTTGTTTTTCTTAATTAGCATCTTCTTTTAAAAACAACAAGGAGACAGTTGCTTGATAAACTAATATATAGGTTTGTAAACCTGCCCAACTGGACAACTTGGGCGAGAAAATGCAACGTTTTCTCCAGTTTTGTGAATGACGTAATCAGTTAGTGCAGGATGGAAAATTTGTTTATGCGTTTGTTTTCGTTGCTTTCTTGATCAAGAAAAACTGGGTTTTTATTTAAAATAAATTTTAATGAATACAGCAAATTCTAGTCCATCGTGCTGTGATTCATCAGGCGTAACCAAACTTCATTACAGTATAATGTGAAGATATCGCAGGCCGGAAACAAAATGCCACTTCACTGCAAGTCAACAACGAAGCAAGTTCGCAACTCATGTCGTTTTTAAAAGGAATTAGTCTTTTTTCTTAAAAGGCTGTTGTCTAAATTTACGATGTTAATTGAATTCTTGGGTTTCTTAAGCTTAGCATTAACATAGATGAATGGAGTAGCTCTTGCATAAGGAGGCTGCATGTGTGCACAAAGTACGATATCATTACTTAAAATGAATGCCTTTGAAACCTTTCATGTTTACGAAAGGAACCCATTGTAGACTTAAATGAAGATTCATTTGGGTTAAGAAAGCGGTTAAACAAATATAAACAAACTATGAACCCCTCTCGACTTTCTTTAATCCCCAAGATTGAAGGCTTATTGAATTCTTGACAAACACTTACCAATATTTGGGTCGTATTCTCCGATGTATCTCTTGGTAAGAAACCTTACAGTCATTGCTAAAATTCAAATGGAAAAAACTTAACTCAGTTTGAAAATTGACCAATAGCTGACTCAACTGAAGTATTTGTTTTCTTGGCTTGAGTCTAGAGGATCACAAATAATGCGACTCCGAGAACAACGAGGGCAAACTGAAATGAGCTTACCAGATTTTCCAACTCCAAGTTTACCAAGCAGAACAACCTTAACAGTGACTGGCTTCTTCTCTTGAGCTTGAGAACGACTCATTCTTGTCATTTCCAGTAGAATTCTCAAGGTACTTGGTCGACGTATGCTAAGTCCTTCAATGGTATAAACGAGTGCTGATGGAGTGTTTTTGCTTTGTGTCGGATGAATAATGTTTACACAAGGAACAATGGGTTTTATCACTTTCGTACAGTTGTCTATCTCGAGATGACAGGCTCAATTTCCTTTAACAAGCTCCAGTTTTATCAAACATTCAACACGAAGCCTTACGAGACCTCCGGATCCAGATCTCCTAATGAAATACTTGACTGCTTGAAATTTTTCTTGAGTTGTACACTCTCAAAATTTCTGAACATCAATGTCTTGAGAAATAATTGAACAATGCAATTAATTTGTACAAGTCCTCAAAAACCAATTGGCGGCCTTAGCTTTGTTGTTCTTTGTACTCAGGCCGAAAAGAAGACGATTGGTGTTTATATCAAGGCTCCTGCTGAGTTTCATAAGAATATGTATGTATCGCAAGTCCAGTCACGGACAAAGAAATTTTATACCATATGGTTTTAGCTTATAGAAAGTGGTGTCATATGGAAAGCCTGCAGCATTATGTCGCGAGACCGATCTAAAGGTTATCTTGTCGTGTTCTTATCACACCGCTTTACGGATAATTTTGGTCGACTGTCTCGTTAGAGACAACGAGAAGTTTAGTTAAGTAAATACCTTTGCGTTATAGTCAGGCCCGTAGCTAGGGGGGGTGCAGGGGGTGCGTTCGCACCCCCCCCCCCCCCCCCCCCCCCCCCCCCCCCCCCCCCCCCCCCACGCGAGCTAAAGGTCCGCTTTTTAAGCAAGTGAGATTTTGGCTGGTATGATA
>NW_022261062.1:6996-28752 GCF_009602425.1 Actinia tenebrosa | reverse complement strand
CCCCCCCCAACAAAAATCCTAGCTACGGGCCTGATAGTGGTCTGTGAGTCGTATAGGCCAGTTGTTAAGAATGATTTTAAAATGTATTAATACTGACAACTTAAGTATAGCAGGGCTGTCAACCCCCGAGATATTCAAATCTGGAGAATTGATAGGTAAGGGACATGACGTCACAGCGCGTCAAAAAGCGCGCGAAAAGATACCTTTCGTTTTGTGACATTTGATGTGATTGGTTTATTTCTGACCAATCAGATTTTCGCTTACATTACCTGCTTGCAAGAACAGTTTATGAGGAACGTTTTGATTTTGTTAGCGATGTAAAACAACGCAAACAACATAAAATAATTGGAATTTTATGGTTGTGAAAGTCGAGTCTCACAAGAAATGGTCAGCTTCGGCGATTATCCGGAAGATTTGAGACTCTAATCTGGAGACCGGGAGATACGGCCCAAAATCTGGAGACTCCCGGCTTATCCGGGAGAATTGACAGCCCTGTATAGTCAAACGACAACAGCAGCAACGAAAAGATAACTTAACAGCAACAACGACAACAGTAGCAACAACAGCAGGAGTAACAACAGCAGTAACCTGCGTAGAGGTAGCAGCACCAGCAGCAACAAACAAAAGTAACAACAGTAGCAACTTAAACAGGAACAAATAATAATAATGACAAAAATATTGAATAACAAGTCTTCAAAGAGTAACTAGAATTCGAACATTTTTTCTTTTTCTTTTTTCCCCCCTTACTCGTTCATTTTCTATTTCTTTCTTATTTTATTTTCTTGTTATTTCCAAAAATATCGGGTACCCTTTATCGAGTAAAAAAGAGTGGAAGAGTGGTACCGAATATCGATAACCGGAAATGACTGGCTTCTCTATCACGTGAACAATATTCTGTTGTCAAGATGGCCGTCGACTTGCAGAAGAATCGTAGCGAACTTCTTAAAACATGGCAAGACATCTTTGATGAGAAGTCTAGCACGAACTGGTGAGCAGATCATGTTGAATAATAACCGTCTTAGGATCCAAGCTAATTTTGATGTGTTTCTAGGGCTGTCTTTGGCTACGAAGGGAAGACAAACACATTGAAGGTTCAAGAGACTGGAGGTATGAGCACGGAAGTCAACGTTCTTATGATAAATATATTCAATAATTACACCATCTTAACCTAAATTAAAGTCATCAATGAATCTTAGGGTTGACTTTTGTAGAAATTAGTGGAGTCTTTAACCTAAAATCGATGTGGTTTACCTCTAGATATGCGAACATCCAAAGGGGTGTGACGTAGAACTGAAACTAAAGTTTCTTCCGACTACTTAAATAGTGCCTAAAGCTTTCAATCACTAAACTTATATTTAATCTTCTATTAATACTTGACATGATGGATAACGAAATAACTACTATTGCTAAATGCTTTCACTGCAACATTTGTTTTGATTTTGATTTTGATTATGTTGCATATTGAAAAAGAAGCTGCAAATAATGTTTTTTTCCTTACTTCTTATTCATTATCAGCTGTGGCATTCGCTATTTTCATTCCACATTATCGTACGTCTTGTGCCAATCTATAACCTCTTAATTAAGTAATTAGATTTTCCATTTATTTATGTTTAACTTTTTAAATTTTTGTTCGAATCATACGTTTAGTTATTGTAAGTTCTTAAGATTTTTGTGATGTGTATTCAAACCCTGAGGTGTGTTAATTATCGAACAAAAGAACAACTATTAGTCCAGCTGCTTACTCAAGTAGCAAGAAGGAAAATGAACGTGAATTGTTTTCTCTAATCAATAAGGAGGAAGTGCTTTTAGAATAAACAAAATTAAAAAGTTTAAATCATAATAATGTGCTATCAGCTGTATATAATTGGTGCCATGTTTGCCAGTCTTTAATCTTGATTTATGAATTTCAGATTTATATATTTATTTATATTTTTCTTTATTAATTTAAGAGGATGGTTTGGAAGAGTTAGTTGAAGAACTTAATGACGGCAAGATTTTGTACGCTGGGATAAAAGTTATTGACCCCAACACAAACCTGCCAAAGATTGTCTTTATAAACTGGGTTGGTACTTAGATTATTATATATTCATATCTCTAGTCAATATTTAGACAGAGATTGTTTCAAGTAACCTCTGGGCAGCTCTAATAAGTCAGGGCCTGGCTGACTTACAGATCAAACCTTGAAACAATCTCTGGGCAGATCTAAGTCAGGGCATGGCTAACTTACAGATCAAACCTTGAAACAATCACTGGGCAGATCTAAGTCAGGGCATGGCTGACTTACAGATCAAACCTTGAAACAACCTCTGGGCAGATCTAAGTCAGGGCCTGGCTAAGTTGCAGATTAAACCATGAAGCAACAGTTGAACAGGAATTGAGCATTCATGTTGGGTTTTGTGCAGGAGGAAAATCATGATAACACATGCTTTTAATTATCCTTGAGTATCCTTTATATCGTAATAATTCTTTGAACCTTAATTTACCTTAAATAGTTTGTATTTATATATTTTTCCTGTTGATAGCAAGGTGAAGGTGTTCCATCATCAAGAAAGGGATCATGCGCAAATCATGTCAGAGATATTGAAAATCTTTTCAGGGTAAAAACAATGCTATTTAACCTGCTTTTTGCCGTTACTATGTCACAACAAGTCGTTCTCATTTCACCACAGGGAGCCCATGTTATAATTAATGCAAGAAATGAAGATGACGTTGATGAATCTGTCATTTTAGAGAAAGTGAAGAAAGCCTCAGGTAAAACAAGTCATTAATCCATTAAGATAAATATCAAAATTTTGTCTTAAATTTAAAGTCATTCTTAAACTTGTATTGAAGGTCTACTTATATGATAGTATTTGTACAAAACACTTTTGTGGATTGTCTACTAGGATAAGCTTTTCCATTCATCTTATTTATCTTATTCACGTTATGAACTCATGCAGTGTCGTGAACCTTTAACAAGCTTTTATGTTAAACTTTACTCATTTTTTGTTATATTGTTTCCCAAAGGCAAAATATCTACAGTAACTGTGTACAATGACTGATACATAGTAATGACAATATCCTTCTTGCTTTCATTTTCCAAGGTGCTGCATACAGTGCTCACAAAGAGAAGCCACAAAAAGCTGAGCCAATCTTACCTGTGGTAAATGTTACCTTAAATTATTCAGGCTTTGTCTGTTCTGCTTGATATCCACTTCTAATGACGTCACCAAACTAGGGTTTCGATGGCCAGATGAATTAACTTTGTATTGTTCTTCCATTCTTTTAGGGTTCTGTGTACAAAAGAACTAATGTTACCAAAGAGATTGATGTCACAAAACGAGACAAGTTCTGGAGTGTAGAAGAGGTATGGAAAATTCATGTTAAAAATATGAAACAGTTTTCTCTTTTAGATGCTCTGATCTAAACACGTGGGATGCTGAGAAAACAAGATAGAAGTGTAGGAAACCATGACACATAGCTGAGTACCAGCTTCTCGAGTGTTCTCTCAGCATATATCCCAAGTGTTTAGATTATAAGGTATTTAGATTTTGGATCATAAGCTATTTGAATTTTAAATGCTAATATTCATTACTTGGTAAAAAGAAAAAAGAACAAGAAAGAGTTGAAGTTGAAAAGAAGAAGCAACTTCAAGCAAGAGAAGAAGCAGAAAGAAAACGAAAGGAACGAGAGGTAAGTTTTCATGCCCAACATTTTTGATGATGGATTTTAATCAACTATGAAGATGAACCCTTTGCAAGGTTTACCTCTAATTTAAGATTTTATTTGAACTCAAAATTTTAAACTCTAAAACTCATAAAACTCTAGACAAAATTGATTGATGTATTCTTGGGGATGAATATTGCAAAATTTTCAGGCCAAAGAGGCAGAAAGACGAGAAGTACAATACAGAGAACGGTCCAAGAGCATTGAAGAACAGAGGTAAGGTGTCAGTTAATAGAGACCTTTTGCACAGCATTCTTTTAGTTACCGCAAACTTCAAAACTGCAGTTCGACATCAGGCATTTTACATCAAACTTTTGACATTTAACAAGACGTCATAACGAAGTTGTTGCTGGAAGAGGCACCATATTGAATTTCATTGATGCTGAATGTTTCTGCATATTTGTTGTCATGTTTCTGGGTCTGATTCCTAGCGGTTAGCAGTTGGTGGGGACTGACATGGAAAAAAAATCTACTGAGTTATGAGAGAAAAGAGGGACTGTTAACAGTCTACAATATATTTTGATTATTTTATCTTGCAGGAAGCATGCAAGGGAATTAGAAGAGAAAAAGAAGGAAGAAGAAAGACAACGCTGGGTGAGAACTCCAGAATTTGTCCATTTTCTTCTTTAAACCAGAAAGCTTAATTACTGAGATTCGGGGGGGGGGGGGTTTTTTTTTTTTTTTTTTTTTTTTTAATGTTTTTGCAAATTATTGGATAAATGGTCTTTTTTTTAAATAGGAAAGTCAACAGGCTGAAGATGAATCACAAGAAAGAGAACAAAAGGCTCGTGCAGATTCACTCAGAAAAGAAAGAATGAAGGTAATAATTACCAGCTTTTTTTTAATTGATAGTGAAAAAATGAAAAGACGACATGTGTCCTATTTACTTCCTACTTCCGTGTCTAATTTGGTTTAACTGACCTTTTTTGCAAAATTCAAACAAATGCAATCTTACAGGAAGTGGTTTACAGGCAAGGGATGGGTTACTCTTTGCTACAACTCCTATAAATGAAATCCGGAAAATCCTCAAACAGAAAATCAAATCACAGAAATGACTGTACTGTCTGTTTGCATGTATGCTAAAGAACGTATTTATATGTATGGAAATAGTAACTATGAACACACAGCATCAAGCATTTCAAACAGGCTTCTGAGGGGGTGGGGTATTTGTCCGTGCCCATCACCTAAATCAATAAAACTGGGTCCCTATTTTAGTCCAGTGATTTGACCTTGTTTGCTAATTCTTTCTTAGGAAGCGGAGTCTTTAATTGCCAAAGGAAAAGCAGAAAAACCAACATTTGAGGAAAGAAAAGCTCCTCCCCCAGCACCACTGCCTAAAAAGAAGCCTCCTACAGCGTTACCCCAGAAAAGACCAGCAGCAGCACCGCCGCAGCCAAAGCCCAAACGAGAACCGGAACCGGAACCGGAGCCAGAACCGGAGCAAGAACGGGAACTGGAACCAGAACCAGAACCAGAACCAGTGCCAGTACAAGCACCAATAATTCCAGTTCCAAAACGCCAGCCAGACTCAGACGAGGAGCCTGAGGAAGAAGACTGGGGAGAGGAACCTACACAGCAAGAAATTCCCCATACTGCAGCCGAGGTAGTTTTGTTGAGCTGGTATTGGTGTTTCAGCACGTACACATATGATAGAGAGAAGAAGAGAGAAGGGGAAGAGGAATAAAATAATAGATGAATGAAGAGAGAGAAGGAAAGGAGGAATAGATGAATGGAAAGAATCATATATTTTAGTTTCCGAGTTTTATGGACTCATGCAACGATTGCAAGTTGATCCTTGATGTTAGACGAATGTTAGTTGCTCTTAGGCCTGCTTGGTTTTGTTTTAACTAAAGTTGTTTTATATTTGTATGTGTTTGTTATCACATTCTTAATTGCGCAAAACTTAATAAATAGCATATTGTCTGCAGCCTGATGACGCATATGAAGAAGTCCCGGAACCTGTTACTCAAGCAAATCAACGAAGAGCACCACCGGAACMGGAAGAAGATGACAACTACGAGTCAGTTGATATCAGTGTTTCAGCTCCATCACAACCCGAGGAACCAGAAGACCTTTATGAAAATGTAGCAGAGGCAAAGGCACCAGCGGTAGGACTTGTTACCATAGTAATAGAGTTGCTCGGGGACCAGTCACGTGACCTTCACGGATTCATTACTTTAGTAATATTGTAAGAATTAGTTGTATGTATGCTGTTTAATGATAGGCGATAAAATTACCATTGATCGCTTGCATATCGGTCTATGAATAAGTTTCATGGCCCAAAATGGCGAGAAATGACCACGTGACATATGAGTCATCTGTTGCCTTGCCAACAATGATCCGAGTGCTGTTGAATCATGCTTGTATGTCTGGTTTTAGCCTGCAGGTGACACGGGTGTTTCAGCGAGAGCCCTATACGACTATCAAGCAGGTTAGTACTTAGAAGGCTAGTAAAAACTTGAGTTAAGAAACAGCCTTCATGGTATCACCTATTCATTCTATTTTCTTTTTTCCATAGAAACTGAGGAAGAACTTACTTTCGACCCTGGTGACGTCATTACGAATATCGAACAGATTGACGAAGGGTGGTGGAGTGGGACTGGGCCTAATGGTAGTTATGGCATGTTTCCCGCCAATTATGTGGAGTTGATTGGTGAAGGATCTCAGGTATGTCAAATCAGTCCTTTATTGTTTGCCTTGGCATTCTAGTGGCTTCCCAAGCGCCTCTTCCGGTAGTGGAATTATTTTTCTGAATCTTGATACTTCGTCAGTAGTGACGATAGTACCCCTGATCAAAATACTGTTGGGGGGGGGGGGGGTGGAGAAAACAGAAAAACCGAAAAAAAGTTCAATAGAAACACATTCAGTGTTTGTACTCTTTTATCATATTACAGCCAGAAGCAACAGCACCAATGCAACCAAGTGGTGATGCGGGAGGCGTAAGTGCTCGTGCATTGTACGACTACCAAGCTAGTAAGTAGAACCACTACCAGTATTTTATTTTATTAGGATAAAGTCAACAGCAAAAATTATCGGCGAAGAACAATTTTGCACGATTACTTGCACTAACGACAATGTTGCCCGCAATTTGAATAACTTTATCGCGCAACTCGCAAGAATTCATGTTGGAAATGCCCACACTCCCGAGATAAATTTCATTTCTTTTTTCTTCCGATTTTCATTTTCTCATTTTGCATAATGTGTCATTTTCAGCTGATGATTCCGAGATAACCTTTGACCCTGGTGACATCATCGTAGACATAGAACAAATCGATGAAGGATGGTGGAAGGGTACTGGCCCGGACGGTCGCAACGGAATGTTTCCGGCAAACTATGTCGAGCTTTTGTCTTAGAATCAAGGCATAGTATTAACGATTAAGACCTTGACATAATGACTTAAATATTGAGCGCGCAATCCACTGGTATTTTTGCTGTCTGGTTCATCCACTTCAGTTTTAAAAAACTATATATTTCATTAAAAGACTGCAAGTATATTTTCGCGGTAACAAAAAGTTTAGAAAAATGAATAGATTCAAAAGAACAGATTCAAAGCGAGAAAATTCGCTAGAGAAGGGAAAAACGAATGCCTTAGTTGTTGAATTTTCGTTATGATTCTTCTGGACAAAGAGTCTGTTTTGGGTCAACTTGCTCAAAGATAGGAACAAAACAAAAAAACTTTGACGGGAATTCTCAACTTTCACATCCCCATAATACTTTGCGTCTTTGGGGAGTAACCAGAGGGTAAAAACCTACTTATTTTGCTGAAGGCTCATCAGACAATGTTGACCATACCTTGTTTGGTATCCAAAAATAAAATGAAGAAGTAAAAAACAGAAAAAGATAGAAGCTTGAAGACGTTTAAGGTAGACTTTGAACATTTTTTCGTAAGTCAATACATTTTCTTTAAGACCAAAACTCTTGATGATCTGTACACGCGAAAATAACTTGGAAGAAACTGATAATCAGTATTGTACAGATAAAAGCAGGTATAGTATAAATTCAATTAAGAAACCTTTCAATTTGGGACAGTTTTTTGATTAGTTACCCACCAAAGACGCAGGCCATTATGGGGATGTGAATCAAAGTAGGGAATGAAATTATTTGCGCGTAAAATCAAACCACAACAAATTATCAACTAAAAACAAAATTCTGTCTTCTTGATGGTCACAGTTACTTTTGCACCACTGATCATGTATTTTACTCTGAATTTTCGTAATAAACTAATTAATGTGAAATAATTTAATTTGTATGTATTGTTTTATTATTTATCCAACACTAAATTTTCTTGAAGACTTAGAAAGACTTGACAATGCATTTAAAGGAATCTAAGAGAAGTTCTTGCAATATTTATTGTATTCAAGTTTCAGTTGCGATCCAATATGGTGGAAGTTAATCACGTGATCAGTTCATCATCCCTTCAAATGCTCCATCACGTGATCAACTCTTATCTTTAGTCGCGTTTTGTATCTTTTCATGAAATTTTCCGGGACAAGACTCTTGCAAGCAGCCTTCAAGTCGTCAAACTGTACACAACTTCGATAATGGAATACGAGTGCTTTCTTGGGATCTATTGATGATTTTTCGTACTTCGCGGATGAAGACTTCACAATGTAATGAATAGACATCTCGAATACTTTCCTCGGGCTCACAATGCATTTTTCCCTGGACTTATGAAATAACTTTTTTGTCCTGTAGAAAATACTTTGAGTTATTAAAGATTCATTTGCTTGAACTTTCTCTTGCGAATTTAGAGGGAAGACAGTGCTCTGAACAGAAAACCCACTGGATTGGCCAGAATCAATCTCGTTCAAAAGCAGGGGTAACGTTGGGTGTACTAATGGCACAATAAATTCATCCAGATCATGAAATCCAACCCATCTTGATCTACCGCGGTTTCTGTACAAACAATCGTGGATAGCAACAAACTGACCATGATAATGTATGCTATAGAAGTCTCGGACATATACAGGTAAATTCCAAGGAAGAAGTGTCACTGCTCCTTGGCTCTGATAAATATTTATCGCATGTCTGATCGCTGGGTTTAACTTTAGGTCGTAAAAGACAAAGTGCGTTGCTCCGAAAATGCGATTCAGTTCTATGAACTCAATAAATTTGGCCATAGGGATACTTCCATATAAGGGAGGCACGCAAATGGTGTAGTTGTGGATATGTGGAGTATCATTAGTGGATTGGACAGGATATCGAGTTACTTCGGTCATCTTGTCGTCATACTCCGCTGATATGTCAATGAATCCAGGTTCTCTCCCCAGTCCCCTGGGAAAAGTACACGACACAATAAATGCAGCATGGCGCCTGCTTTTATGGTCTTTAACAAGATGAAAAACCGCTTCTTCAGTTTGAGCCAGGTCACATCTCGAGTGACAGAGTATACGAGGAGGTCGGAAGGTTTCTGATATAGCAATGATACGAACGAAAGGACTGTTAGGGTCAGTATCGTCGTAGAAAGCTGAATAAATTATCGTGCCAGGTACTATTTCTTTGAAGCCTGACCACTTGCTCGTGGCATTCACTTGCTGCAGCAAAGAACAATTCTTGCTATACAGAGATGTTTCTAGATCCTTCACTCTCTTAGAGTCTTGAGTTCTAAGCCATTTTTTTGATTTTGAATGGGGGGAAAAGGTGAACATTATCCATACTGAAATAACCATCAAGAGTAAAAAAGAAAAGAAAAACTTCCATAGCTTGCACAGTGTTGATGTTGGTGTCGATGTAACTTTTGCTTGAGGATGGTCGTCTTGATGCTCGAGGAGTAACTCATTTTCTTCTAACATGCTTTTGAGTCCGTTCTTAAATTCATAACACACGGGCTTGTATTAAAATCTTTGGAATAAATCCTGTGAATGTGTTCTTTAATATCTGTAATAGTCAACTCACGAAGATGTGAATCCGATGTAGCACTATTCGGGAACTGTGATCGTTCCAAACTCAACTGCACCAGTGAAACTGCACCAGCGAAACTCACTCGTGTCTTCAAAATTTCTTCCTACGAAGACAGTCTTGAAATATCTTCAATTCCTTTTGAAAAAGAACAAAGTTTTATCAAACTCTAAGCAATTTTCAAGCTTTGTTGTATTCTTGAACTCCATCAAGTGGAACAGCCACCTTAATTTATGCTAATTGCATTACTTTGCAGGTTGGGCTACCTTTGTATTTTCTCTACAACAATAACAGAGTTCCAAGATGGCGGCTCCCTGCTCTCATTATGTTCGTAAGTGCTCCCTCATTGCACCGTGTTGTAATAAAATCTACCCCTGTAGATTTTGCCACGACAGCGCAGAAGACCACGAACTAAATAGAAAACTTGTCAACCAAGTGAAATGCCGCCAATGTGGACTTACACAAGGAATTGAATCAAATTGTTTGGAATGTAAGATAAGATTCGGCTTTTACTTTTGCAAAGAATGTCGACTGTACGATGACAGCGATAAAGGACAATTTCACTGCCAACTGTGTGGAATTTGCCGAGTTGGAGGAAAGGACAATTACTTCCACTGTATGAAGTGCGATATTTGTATTCCTGTAGCTCGGAAAGAGTCTAACCACAAGTGTGTGGAAAGTGCTGCTCGTTCAAACTGCATGATTTGCCTGGATGATTTACACTCTTCTCGTGAACCTTGTCAAGTTTTACGATGTGGACATTTCCTGCATCAAGGTTGCTTACAGGAATGTTTGAAAGCTGCCATTAGGAGGTGTCCGTTGTGTAACCAATCCATGTTTTAAGGATTAAGAATGAAGTCGTAGTGTCGTCGAAATACGACTGGAAAGTAAATGGAAATGAAATAATGGAAAATGGAGCAATGACACATGCTTTAGAGACTAGTATATCGTGAACTTATAAATATATTAATCTTTTTGCTTTCAATTGAAAATAATAATTCTATTCTATTCTATTTTTCTTAACCAGTGAAACAAAAATGACTCGATAATGTGTAATAGTCAATGACACAAAAGAAAACAATGAAAATAAGCTCTACCAACCTCAATGAGCTATTAATCTATAATAAACTATTTCACAGAAGGAAGCAAAAATCTATGCACCGCAAAGATACATTAATTTATCTTTGTATTTTCTTCTACTGCACAATGTATATTATTATTATCAAGTGCATTATATATTCATTGGGTACAGGACATATAGTGATGATGTAAGGATGACATCACAAAATAAATACACATATTTTGCTAATGTCATCTGGCATAGAGCCTATGATGCCACTGCCAATCATACCAAGTATTTGCCTTGACTAAGTAAAACATTTGGGATGGGATGGAATTTGTACTTTAAGAGTTGTAATTTATAAATATGTTTAATAGAAATAAAAACTTATTTTTATATCTAGTGTTTCCAAATGATTAGTTAAATATTATGGTAGTAATGAAGATGGCATGGCATTGATTGCCGCCACCACCACCACCACAACCTGACCACAACCACTACTATTAGCAACAACACCAAGATGATATCATTTGGTGGTCAAAATTGTAGTAAGTTATCATGATTTGATTTGGTAGTGTGATAGTGTTGTTGGTTATTGTGGAGATGACGTTGGTTGGTAGCGAACAAGGTAATGATCAGTGGTGAAGGTGATGATGTTGATGGTAAAGATGATGATGATATTGGAGGTGATGGTGGTGATTAAGTGATGTTAGTAGTGGTGAACAAGGTAATGGTGTTGATCAATTAATGATGTTGGTGAAGGTGATGATGGTGGTAGTTATGAAGGTGATTGTGATGTTGATGGTAAAGGTGATGATGTTGTTAGTGGAAGTGGTGAAGGTGATTATGATGTTAGTGGCAGTGGTGAAGGTGATGATGGTGTTGGTTATGTTAAGGTTGGAGGGTGATGAGGTTGGTGGTGGTATTCAAAGCAAAGGTGATGGTGCTGAAGGTGAAGGTGAGCTGTTATGGTGGTGGTGGTATGAAGGTGGTGATGGTGATGATCTTGGTGGTGGTGGTAATAGGGATGGTGATGGTGAAGAAGATGGTGGTGATGTTGGTGGTAGTATTCAAAGTGAAGATAATGATCTTGGTGGTGGTGGTAATAGGGATGGTGATGGTGAAGAAGATGGTGGTGATGATGTTGGTGGTAGTATTCAAAGTGAAGATAATAATCTTGGTGATGGTGGTAATGGGGATAATGATGTTGTTTGTGGTGGTGTTGAAAGTGGTGTTGGTGTTGGTAGTGATAAAGGGTGATGATGATGATGCTGGTAGTGATGGTGAAAGTGATGATGTTGATTTGGTGGTCGTGATTATGATGGTGTTGGTGTTGGTGATCAACGTGAAGGTGGTGAAGTTGAGGATGGCAAAATAAAGGCAAGGTGATACAAGGATTGGTTTAATGGAAGTGCAGATGAATCGGAATCCTACTTATAACCACATTTTTACTTTATCAACTCTGCTTTCAGAGAGCCAAATGCTTGAAAGATGGAAGTGGTAACATAACGTGAGAACAAATGAAATTTGGTTCAACCAACAACAAGTTAGGTACTCAGGTACAAGTTAGGTACTCATGTACATGTACTCCCACGTAAAAAGGGCGAGAATGATCGTCGGGAAAAAAATACAATTAACCCTCTAAAAGAGAGCGACTGTTTCAACATGGCCTTGGTTTAATTTTAGCCCTAAAAGATAAATCCACTTCGAAGCACAAGATAAATCATGTAAGCCAAACATTTTTGAGACGTGCTAAAAACCAACTTTTTCTTTTTCACATGTAACGGGGGGTGAATTACGATACAAACCCCCAAAAAGATACGAAGTTACGTTATATGAATCCCCATCTCTCCCGGATTCAAGCAGTACTTTCTTTGTCTTTGCATGGTCCATTTCGTGATGACTAAATGGAAGTAATTCACCATACTTTAGCTAGTGAACCACAAAAGGATATTTTGAAATACCAATAGAGGCCATGACGTTGATTCCAGACAGAATATATGAAGTACGCAGGTGTGAAACCACGATTCTCATTTTCAACTACCATCCTATCTTTATAAAGACAATGTCATCAAAGCATATTAATATTACTGTCCATGGTTCCAGACGAAGCAAACCAGTCAACTAAAACGGAATCGAGTCCAACAAAAATGTTAGTAGAAAATGGCCTCTTGGACTTCAAGATTGCCATGGAACGACAGGCAAGCAAGGCAGAGTCCCAAGAAAGTGACTTTGTCGACAGGACAGCAGATGGCTTCTCACTTTACCAAAACCCTTCAGAATATAACCCCAGAAAATGGCGTTTCCCAACAAGAGAAAAGGAAACTGCACCCACTAAATATAGATTGGAATGATGATCAAAGTAATCAGTTGAAAGAGCGTAAACGTCACGAGGGGTACGTCAATCCTAGAGGTTTTGAAGCAACTAGAGTATCCAATTTGAGTTGGAAAAGGTGGCGAAGAAGACAAAATCATGCTGAAGGTGTCGATGATCAAGTTGACGAATTCTCTTGGCAAGAAACACCTAATTTAAAGTTGTTTGCATCTGCAAAGCCACTTTGCAACGTACGCAAAATAATTAGCCAAGAAATGAATAAAACTAGTTACTTAAGCAATACGAGACTAAAAACTAGTTACTTTAGCAATACCAGACCACGAGCACTGAAACACAAAGTGAGAACTTCGAGTATTTCTCAGACAAAAGATGTGAAGTGCGACTCAAGAGAAAGCATTTATAGTGATGCACCGAGGAAAGAATTGAAGACAGTGGCAAAGTTAGACAAGGTGAGGTCATACGTATCAGTCTTCCCTCGAGAACCTCGTAGTTTTCTTGCCACTTATCAGAGGCAAGTTGATCACGGTAAAGTTCCTAAATAGGATGTCCGTTTTCACCAGGAATTGCGTGTGGCGGGAAAACGTCACGTGATGAATATGGTGGCGGATATGTCAATCACGGTTTATAGATACTGTGCAAGTTACAAGTGTCTGAAAATTTCTTAATTCTAGTTCAAGCACGATTTTTTGATTGGAATAAAGAGCTCGGCTTCTGTATAAGACGCCGAGTTCTTCAGAAAATAGAATTCTTTATTGATAGAGAAGGTGTAACTTACACATTTTCATTTAAACATTAGGCGCCAAACACGGGTTCTTCCAGGGGAAATATAAACATAAGTCGTGCTGGTAAATTTTTCTCCAGCCCGTACATTAAAATGGTTAGAAGAAAACTATCGAGCACAGGATGATTTGTTAAAGAGAATCGACAAGAGCAAACAAGGTGGTTTGTCGTATGACGAGTTTGTACAAGAACTGGTCGACATGGGTAAGTGCACCACGTCACTCAGTAACTATAGTAACACGACATAGTTTTCAGGCTGTGGGAATTCCTTTGAGCCTCTCTAATTCTTCCATTACGGAGATTATATTAATTACATGTAACTGTATCCAGAGTCACAAAAAGATTTCAAATTTTTTAAATAGAAACCAAAGGCTCGTTGCTTTGGTATTTTTGATTTGATCGCCAGGAAAGCTATTCGAAAGACTTCTGGCGCTGAATACACTATCGTAGTAACGCCTTTAGGTGTTTAATAATATATTATTTTAGACCTTAATGAAGGACTCAATTGCAAAACATCTCATTGAAACAAAACGTAAACGAACTCCAATAACACAGGTGTTTTTAGAAAGAAGGCGACTCAATAGAAAAATCTACAAATTATTGTCCAATAAAAAATCCTAACTTAAATAACACGTCTGATTAGTCAAAATATAGTACAATAATATACCACGAAGTTCGAGTTTTCTTACTAATGAAGGGATAAAAAAAAGAGGTTCTAAAAAAATCAGCAAGAGAAATAGGTAATGAGGAGTTGCGGACAGACAAGAATAACCGAGGTTTGTGAAAAACGCGAGATTTCTAAAAAAATTATTTATTGATGAAATGTAAAGAAAGAAAAATATTTAAAATAAGGCATTTCTATAGAATAAAAACTGAGCTTGGGAGTGAATGCATATCGCAGTCAGTGTCAAGCAGGCGAGCACATGTTTTTTTCGACATTTCTTGAAGAATTTCATAATTAACTTTTTATAGACTTTATCCAAAATACTTGAGTTTTACATATATTTCTTTTAGTGTTTCTAAGTGTAAAACATTTTCCATATCATTTTTTTCGTAGTAATTCAATTCACGAGTGAAGTATGTTTTTTCCAGGAGCTCCAGGTAGCCAGGACGAGTTGTACAACATGGCATTCGCGTTAGACACCAGCGAAGACCAGTCGATAGACTACCAAGAAGTGAAGAAACTGAAGCAACGGTTCAGGGCCAGTTCATTTGTCAATAATAATGAATTCATGCACTATAGAAATGAGAGTTTACCTGAACTACGGCCATGTTCGAAGTGTAAAATTGGGTTATTTGAACCGATTCGAACAAGAATCCACAGGTAGAAAACAAAGATTAATTATTTCTTAGTTTGCATTGGATTTAGTATAAGTAATTGCAAAATGTACATGAAGTTTTTGCTTTAATACTTACCCTCCCGTCCCTCATAAGTTTTTTTTGAGGACTGAACGGGGGGGGGTTTGAGAGAGTTTTAGACTGTAGCTGCTACTACCAACTTTGAGAACAAATTCCACGGAGAACATCCCCGTAACAATTTTGAAAATATTTACTTTGCTTACCAGAACCGTTTACCCCATTGTTCCGACGTAAAGCGCAATCTTTTAAATACCAATTATTTATCTTTTCAGATAAATAATAAATAATATTTTATATTGAATTTTTCAGATTCATTAGCTTGGTGCTGAAAAACTTCATCATCAAAGGAACACAAAAGAACTCGCTGATTGGTCAATTCACATTTAACGTCGGACCGGATATCTCCATATATGGCATACAGCGGATGGTTAAAGCTGAATTAGGGGGATTGGCTATAGGTGTACGAATACTAAGAGGCAACCGGAAAGTCGAAGTTCTCGATCACATGAAGACCCTAGAGGATTACGGGTACAGAGGAAGTACGGTTAGGGACCGACCGGAAGTTGTCGAACTGTTCTATGATTATGATTTTCCTAAGTTAGATTGCCCACTTCTTCTTGCACACACATCCAAGTAGTTTCAAATAATTGGGCTCTGATGTCTTTCTTCGCGCGTGCTCGAACGAAGGACGAATGGCGCATGTATTTTGACATGCGCAGTACAAATAACAGGGATCTGCAGTCGAGTTGCAGTCGAGAGTTGCTCGATTCGAAAAGTCTTATCGGCTGTGGTTGTCGTGCGAAACTTTCACAGAAAAAAGTTGCGCTAGCATTAGATATATATATATATTTTAGAGTAAACAAAAAAATAAAATAAAATAAAAACCTTTAAATAATTCAGAACCTTGGGAAAGAATTGAACCCTTTGATGAATAGAAACAGGAAAATGTGGCCGGGAAGTGAATGTAAATTCAATTGAAATAATTCCCACATAAGATAAAGTAAAGAATCGTATCATTTTAAGACTAGATTCTGCTATTAATATCTAAATGATTAATGTACCTAGACTAGACCTGATATCTCTACCACTCTAACACTGTGATCTGAGCCACAACTGCCAAGGTACAGAGGAACATCTTGGTCTACGTCCTTCCTTGGTCGCCATCTTATTCTCTTGACTGTTAATACTGGACATAAACTGTTAATAATAAAAAACATTAGCAGTTGTTCTATAAAAATATCTATTGGAAAGACCTCTTTAGATTGGGCGTAATGTTTTTCCATTTCAGACCACGTGTCATTCTCTTGAGAATAAGATTCTTTGTTTAAGCTCTATCCATATTCATGTGTCTTCTCATGCCCAACTGTTAAACAAAGAAATGATACTCTACACTGGTCCGAAATGGGAAAACATTTCGCCCAAGGTAAAGAGGTCTATTTTGCAAATGTTCCCGCGGTTTATATCACTACTAACCCAAACAACACTAACACTACATTCACCCAAACACTCAAACGACAAAGAACCTCAACAATAACGAAATTGTGTTTTTAAAAGCACATCAATGGCATATATGGGAAAGTAACGTATTCATTACCTTTGGTCTAAATGAGTTATAGTCGTCCACCGCTCACTTGAAGACCACGTATGAAGAGATATCCGACCAGACTCTGTACCAACAGCTATTAAATACCTGGCAAGATAATCACATAGATAATCTCTAAATTTGAAATATTATCTGAATGATCGGTGATAATCTATTTGCCTCTGAGAAGTTCATGAGGAGGCTGGTAACGACCTCGCGTTGCTAAGGATTGTGGGCCGGAATAAAGGAATCGAGGTAGGTACATGTAGCAGTATTGCGTTTGCATTTCATCTTTGGGGTCTGGGGTTCAATTCCCATACAAGATTTGATGTCCGACCCAGCATCAAGTAGCATTTGTGAGGTTACTCCTATGATTCGAGGGTTTTTCTACGTGTTCTCCTGAGTTAGCCATGCGTGGACTTTAATCAGCCCAGGAGTTATTTCAGGGTTCCTTCTGTGAGTTAGCCGTACGCTAATTTTGATCAGCCCAGAGTACTGATAGAATTTAAAGGAATATTAAGACAAACTAAAAACCTTAACCATCTCGCTTCCTTAAATTCAGCCAAAAAATCGTAAGCAAAACAAGTTCATAACCGTTTCTTTTTTCATTTGAACTTTCGAAAAAATATAACCAGTGTGCAAGTATGGCGATGAAGCTGTCGAGATGAGAAAGAAACATTGTCTTGCTTCATTAGTATTGATATTAAAAAGATACAAGTACAAGTACCTTGAATTTTTCACAGTTATTGGTGCCATGTCAACAGCTGTAGCTGGTTCTCCGACATCAAGAGGACTCGAGGCAGGGGACCAGTTTTCTTTATCATTTATCGTATCGCCATGGCAACCCCACATGAAGACCTGCAAATAAACAATTCTTGAAATAAGAAAAAAGAAAAAGGGAAGGAAGGAAGGTAGAAGAAGAAGGGATGGAGAAGAAGGGAGGGTGAGAGAAAGGAGAAAATGGAAAAAAGAAAACAAAATATTTCTAATGGATGGATAAAAAATGGGAACAATGAAAAAGTGCATTTACAGTACATGTATTTTATGCTTCCAAAGGACAGAAATACAAAAATTGCAGTCGAAAAAACAAAGTGGTACCTTTTTGTCTCTTGATGCTGTTGTAAAATATTTATCATCATGTGACCATGAACATGACCAGATAATCCGACTATGTTGGTCATTCTTTTTTAACGAGGAACTGTGTGAAGCGAGGGAAAACAGAGGACCTGAGAAAGGAATAGGAAAATCAGATCACAAAACGAGAAGTACAAAGAATGAGGGAAGGAGAGAGGAAAGAAGGTAGGAAGAAAGGAAGGAAGGAAGAAGGGAGGAAGGAGGGAGAGTTAGGGAAGAAGGAAAATATCGAGGAATGAAGGTGCGAAAGAGGAATGGAGGTCCGGTAGAGGGAGGGAGGGAGAGAGAGGTAGGAAAGGAGGGAAAAAGGGAAGGAGGAAGAGAAGGTTAGCAATAACCACTTACCATTTTCTTGATCCACTTTTCTTTTAAACATGGCCCAGCTCCTGTCACGTGATACAGTGACAAGGCGCGTACCAGAATGACTGAAGGCCATCTGTGTTACAGTCAATGAGTGACCAGACAGTGAACAAACCTGACGCCATGTTTTAGTATCCCATAATATTGTACATGCATGCTCAGGCTTGGAGGCCTAKAACAAAAGTTCAAAATTTGTGACTTTGGATCTTGATGACACTGAGCCATGTTTATTCCAATGAGAATAAAAATCTTTGGTTAACCCTAGTAACCTCAGCCTGAAGTACTTGAGTTATTGATGATACAGAAGAAAATTTATTGTTCCAGTCAAGGATAAAAATGTAACAAGGAAGCAACAGTTGCGTAGTTGCTTGTTGGTTCTCTCCTGTGCTTTCAGGGTTTTTCTGCAGGTTCCCATTTATTTTTCATTTATTTATCTAACCCATGATAAGAAGTACTGGAAGTTTGGCTTTTACTAACCTTACATGCTGAAGCTAAGAAAGAGCCATCAGGGTTAGAAGCAACACAGAATATCTCAAACCCATGACCGTACCTGTAGTAAAATAACATATTTTAAATGGTTTTCATATGATAAAAGTAGGCAGAGAACAAACAGTATGACAAAGAAATGGCTTCCCTCCCAAAGGAAATACCACAAAAATTACGAGATGCAGGGGCCATGGAGCACCCTAAAAAGTGGGGGGGGCCTAGGATTGGAAAATGTATGAGACTAGTAGGGGAAAAGAGAAAACGTGGGGAGCTGTAGTGCCCTCTGCCCCATCCCCTCCTTGGCCCCTTAGATAACAAAATCCACTCACAATTTATGTGACTCTGGCCACAGAGTATTTTGAAGCAAAACGTCTTCTGTTGGAGGAACTGTCAATCAGGTAAAGTAATGCATTAGTCTTCTTCTTGCATGTTATTAGTTTGATGAAAGTTTTTTCTTCAAGATTTCAACAGCATCAATTGATTTTTGGCCCTTGATATTCAACCCCAACTTTGTCATTTTCTACATAAGGGGAGGGAGCAGGCAAAGCAGGGGAAAACAGTGCTGATTCTTACCATTTGAGACAAATATAAGTACCTTAAAATAACAAACCTAACCCTTTAAATTTTTTCCATTGTGTGGAGGGGAGAGGATGGGAAAGGAATGTGGTACTGAGTCTTACCATTAGAAATGACAGGAGAGAATGGTAGTGGTTCTTCGTTAGTGAATGCTGAGGCTCTCAGTGGCTGACCAGGGTCTTCAACTTCATTCTTTAAAGAATCCAAGTCACCTGTAAAGAACCATATTGATTAGAATTGGTCTATTATTTCAAATCTTATTCCCTACTCACAGGCTCTATTCAATTATTTGCTTAACTTACAATTCCGAAGATCTCAAGTTTCCATAGTGTTTCTTAATTAAGACAAATTTGTTTTCTCACAACGTTTAGGCAGCCTAACCCTTCTCACTCGTTTCACAAATGGGTTGAGTCCCACAGGATTGAGAAATGTGACCTTACCTTCAAAGACAGCTTTATTTGACAGTCCAAGTGCAGGAACACTGGCCCCAATAGGAAGATCGTCTGGTAACTGAGAAAAGAAAAGTCAGTTGAAGTCAGTACTTTGTACTTATGGCCAGAAGTCCAACCTTTAGATCCATTGTGTTTTACATACCTGATGGTCAGTACGCTTTATTGCACAAAGTGACTCAAGACTCTTAAGAAACTGACGAGGTGCCTTGAAAATTCTAACAACCTGAGAAAACGAAGATACAAAATGAAATAAAATTTTTTTCCACTTTTCCAGCCAAGAAGTTTGGATGTGCAGGCAAACTTATTTGTTTCAAAAAAATTTTTATTGTAGCTGTATATTGAGTTTTGTTAGTACCTTTTCATCAGCTCCAGATGCAAGGGTATGTCTGTTGATGAGTGTAAGGCACTGCATATCATATCCATGTACCTGTGGACGAGCTATCTCATGCCATGTAGTCTGTAATCAAAGAATAAATAATGATCAATACAACTACCTAACTCTGAGGAATAATATACTTAACACAGTTGGTAGAAAGGGTTGGCCGGAAAACTTTGTCCTGAGAGAAAACCTTCAAGACCGTATGCAAATACAATTACTTTTAAACAAAATACATCACTTAAAAGGGGGTCCATGGGCCATGGAAGGAATGGGTGCCCCACTTTTTCTCCTACTACTCTCAATCTTAGCCCCCCCTAACCTTTTCCATAATAGTCTCAATCTTAGCCCCCCCCCCTTTTTTAGGTTGGTCTGCCCAGCCCTAAATCCGCCCCTGTAACATACCTCAAAAATCATTTTATGTAAACATCTGTGTAAGTGAGGTTATAACAAATATACATGTACCTCTTTGCCCTCTCTGTGCCAGGGAGCATGGAGTCTTGTAGTTTGATCACTGCTGACACTCATTAAGAACTGCCCATCTTCAGGATCCCATATTATATCCTAGTACATAATATGAATATTGTTACTCTGGTTTATAAAAGTGTTTTTATGAAGGCCATCACACACTAACGACCATGATGTTACATGTGGGGACATGCAGAGGAGTTGTGTTTTGCATAAACTCAGGGACATACAGTAGGAACATGTGGGGACATGTGGACACATGTAGAGCATTGTGTCCTTGCAACAAATCAGTTTGTGAATAAACTACTTTCATTTAAACAGTCACTGCATACAACTTTATGTAAAGTAATGTTGGCAGCAGGGGTGGGAGTGATAGAGTGTGTAGGATACAGTATGTGTGATTTGCAATAATATTCTACCTGGACAGGACCAAAGTGCCCACTGACGGTTACTTGTGGCATCCACTTTCCCTCTTCCTGGAATAATAAATATAAGGTTGCAGTGAGCTAATACCTTATTCTGAAAAAAAGTATGTAGTATGAGCCTTGCGTTGCAATTAACGACGCACCTGACTGGTTGCAACATTACTCCATAAATGGAAAGCACCCTGGTAGCTATGCCCTAATATGGAATTACCATCAGGACTAAAGACACCACCATAGAAACCAAGAGTGGTGCCCCCAACACCTCCGACACGTACCTGGATAAAAAATGAAAATAATCAGTACAGTCAACTCTTGCTACGGCGGACCCCCTTAGGATCATTACTTTGTATTCATAATAGCAAACATCTGCAATAGCAATAGTTAATTAATTTCTTTGTCAGTATTTTTGGTCTGGGTTACAATACCAAGGAGTCTGTAATATTGAGGTGTCCACAAGGCAAAAGTGGAGGGAGGAAAACTGGCCAGAGAAAAACCTTCAAATCGAGGGAGTGACCCAACGAATTCTACTGACATGTGATGCTGGGTCCATGAATTGAGCCCCCAAGACCCCATGGGTGAGAGACAAGATCAATAATAATAATAATAATAATGTCTTTATTAAAGAAATGATAAAATACATATCATTAACATGATTATAATCATAAAACTAAAAACTGATTAAAAGATTACTAATTACTAAAGATTATTCTATTTACAAATGAGTTTTTAAAACGTTGAGAATTAACTCTAGGTCTAATAA
>NW_022261051.1:164351-186229 GCF_009602425.1 Actinia tenebrosa | reverse complement strand
TTTTTTTTTTTTTTTTTTTTTTTTTTTCTTTTTGCATTTTCATTGTCGTCCAGTGTAATTCTCATTCTCATTCTAATTTTCATTCTGATTTTTGTTTTTTTTCCCTTGACAAACGCTAAATTTTGAGTTTATTATATTTTTTCATTCTTTTTTTAAAGATTCGTTTTCATTTTCAATCCCTCCCTCCAATTTTATCTGTCTCGAATGATGTTTCAAAGGCTTAATATTGCTTTCTTTGCCATTACTTTTTTTTCTGCAACCATTTGCGAAACCTGCCGACATATGCATTATGAAAGGCGTGGCAAAGAAATTCAGGAAGGAATTAAAGTAGTGAGTACTTTGTTTTCATATTCAAGCTCATAAAAACATTTAAACCATCCCTTGATTAGATGGCCACATTGAACTTAACACGAAAGTTTGGGTACAGGTTAACATAGACAYCTTTGACATTGATAGCGGAAGGGGAAGTGCATGGTAGGCTGTATATTTCATACTTTAATCTTTTCTGTCACAAATGTATCGCTAGATCACCTGACTGTTGGTTACGTTTTCTTTGCCAGTGATTCCATGCACTGCTTTTCCCTTTTATACCGTTTCTTTCRCTAGACTTCGCTCTGTTTTTCCTGTGCACTTTAGTTCAATCGTTCCCATATGCATTTGACAGGTATTTCGTGAAGAAGAGCATGAAGCACCATTTCATTTATCATCCTTGGAGTCTGATAACCTCTGCGAACCAAGTACCTCATCTGCGCGTGTTCAGTGTGAACCAAGTAGTATCTCATCTGCGCATGTTCAGTATGAACCAAGTACCTCATCTGCGCATGTTCAGTATGAACCAAGTACCTCATCTGCGCATGTTCAGTATGAACCAAGTTCCCCATCTCCGCAAGTTCAGTATGAGACTGAAACAACATCGTCGCAGTCATCACAGAGTACTGTACCTGACCAGGAAGTCAGCATATGGGAAGATGAAATGGAGCTACAACAGCAGAAACGACACACCTTGAATGAAGCGATCAACGAGATGAGCAGTGGTCGCATTAGTCCTGTATTATCAACGTTAAATACTTCTTGGGATGACATCTCCATTACCCAACAAAAATATTATTCAAGAAAAGCAAAGGAGATGATATCAACTGCGCTGACAACTTTCAGCCCTGGCCAAGAACACAARTTGTGGGAGTCAATCAAACGAGGAACTTTACCTGGAATCGAACCAACTGGTAGTGCTAATAGGCTTCACTTTGATGGAACCGAAGGGTTGGTGAATGTTCTTGTGAAAGCATACAACCAAGCAGCGTCATGGCAAATCAAAAGACAAATTCTGTCTCTTTTTGCTAACGATTTTACAAAAACTGAACTTCAAGAATTAATATCTGGACTGTCAAAGTGGAAAATCGACCAGGCACGTATACATGGCATCGAGACAGGGAAAGGTCAGACTGTGTCTACTCAACCTCTCTTTCGCCAAAGAATCGAACAAGCAAAGGTAGACCATTTTATAGAGTACATATCCCAACCAGAATTCTTACAAGATGTTGCTTTTGGTACCAAAACTATGAAGCTCGACTCAGGAGAAAATATTTTGATTCCGGCGGTCATCAGAAYGATGATACCATCACGAATTATTTCTCAGTACAAAAGCTACTGCGTGTTCCATCAGTTCCAGCCAGCTAGTGATCGATCGCTATGGAGAATGCTTCAAGTATGTTCTGCATCCATGCAAAAGTCTCTTCAAGGACTAGACAACCTGACTGCAGAAGGGACTGAGGCTTTTGATAACGTGATGAAAGTAGTAGATTCCCTCGTGGAAAACGGAGCTGGTGAGCAATGGGGTAAAGTAGCTCAAAAACAACTGGTAGAAGGGAGAAGGTATTTAAAGGCTGACTATAAGTCACATGTTAGCAGTAACGAGCACTGTAAAGACCATTGCATCAAATATGCCCTCAGCRACCCAAACGTTGTTGCTTTGTCAAGTGATTGTCAACACAACCATGATGTATTATGCGAAAGATGTGAATCCCTAAAAAGCGTTCTTCAAGATATCACTGAAAAAATCGAGGCTGTCGAGATTACATATACTGAAGAACAGCGAGCAATCAAGRGGTTTGAAGTTGCAGAATGTATTCGTTCTATCAATGCCTGGAAATCACATTTACTGCGACTCATCAATCAAGACCAAGCAAAGCAACAAGCCCTATCCAACCTCACTGATGACGTTTGCCTAATCGTTATGGACTGGGCTATGAAGTTCCTACCCCAGCGTTATCGAGAGCGCATGAGCGACTTCTTCGGCAAGAAAGGGAGAAGTTGGCACGTCTCTGCTGTAATCACCAAACAGGACGGAGCATACCACGTTGAGTGCTATGTACATCTCTTTAATGTTTGTGTTCAAGATGCCTTTTCAGTAACATCTATTGTCGAAAACCTGTTTCATGCTGTCAGACAAGATTATCCTTCCATCAAGAAAGCCTACATGCGCTCAGATAATGCTTCATGCTACCACAATGGCCTTCTTCTACTAAGCCTACCATACATTGGCAAGAGAACTGGTATTACGCCTTTGAGATACGACTTTTCAGATCCTCAAGCAGGAAAGGACATCTGCAACCGCAAAATTGCCCCAATGAAAGCTCATATCAGAAGGTGGGTAAACGAAAAGCATGATGTTACTTCAGCCGAGAATATGAAAGAAGCTCTCGAGTCACATGGTGGCCTCAAAGGATGTCGAGTTGCTGTAGCCAAAGTAAATCCTTTGAGAGATAATGGTAAAGATGACAAGATACCAGGAATAAGTCTTTTGAACAATTTTTCTTACGAAAAACATGGGATACGAGCCTGGCGAAGTTTTAACATCGGACCAGGACSTCTGATCAAGTACAAGGAGCTTCAAGTTCAGGCCCAACAGGAAACTGGCTTAGAAATTGTCCAGCCATTTAGCTCCCGCACGAGAGAACTTGGTTTAGTAGCTGCACGGCATGCCGAAAACCCTGTGATCAAGCACGACATCTACTCATGCAGTGAGACTGATTGCATTTTGACTTTCAAGACTAGAGATGAAGCAGAAGCACATATGGACACTGGAAAGCACGTGAGAACAACTGAGAAGGARTCCATGTATGRCTCAGTAAGGAAAACATGGGCTGAGAAAGTGACTGGTGTAAAATTTGTAGGGACAACAGCAGASAGTGTCCCACGATCCAACCAAGAACAAGAGCACTCAAAGATCGAAGAAAATGAAAYGGCTATTGGATGGGCATTAAAGAGCACGAGGACATGGAAACAATTAGGAAAGAAAGCCAAATTATTTCTTATCGAACAGTTTGATTCAGGTGTGGCAACGGGCCTGAAAGTAGATCCCTCTCAAGTTTCAAGGGAAATGAAAGAAGTAAAAGACAGAAATGGAAAGCCTCTTTTCAAGCCACAGGAATGGAGGACAGCACAGCAAATAAAGAGTTTTTTCTCGCGTCTGTCAGCCAAGCGGAAACAACAGCAAATGAATCCGAGCGATGAGGAAATCGAGCTATCAGATGAGGACATAGAAGCTCTAGAAGCCGAGGAGTCATTAGAAAGCCTTAGAAATGCTGTTTTTCAAGACATGAATGTCCCCAGTCATCCTGTTACAGCTGGAAAAAGAAATTTGTGTCAGTTGTCCTATGAAGGGAAACTGAATARCCTCCAGATAGTTGATCTGCAAACCATTTGCGAAAGCCTGGAAATTCAAGCTGAGGGGCCAAAGAAAAGAAAAAGGACATACGTAGAACCAATTGAACAGTTCTTACTTGTATGCTCGTGCAAGAACACCTAGTTGGAGGAGTAGTTATATAATGGTAGATAGTTTCTAGATATAACTGTTCGCGGTATCGGGATTTCAGTTCAACTTAATTTAACAACCTTTCAATCTCAGATCTAGAAATTGGTTGATATGTGTGGTTACAGCGATCGGACACGTCTACATGACGGCACTAATCATTTCAGTGTATTGCGTTACACTTTACAAGGAAAACCATGACAATTCATTAATTAAAACGACGTTGAGAAAACGAATCGAACATAATGTTTGTGCAATAATTTGTGCCTTTTTGCTTCTTTTATTGTAGTATTTAAGTCTTAGTCATGCGTTCCCAGAGAGAAAACTGTTTTTTTAAATATGTCTTATAAAATGCAAATAAAGTAGTCTTGCCGTAAAATTTATGTAAATTAGCTTTATATAAACAGTCTTTTAATACTCACGGAGTCGTATTACTTGGGATTTCTTCGTTAGATAACTTTAATTTGGATAAAATAAGGTTATTCTAGTTGAAATTGTTTTTGAAAACAAATTTTAAGCTTTGTATTGTCGAAGACGGGAGTCAGTAACGCAGCCTTGTGTCAACCGGAAGTAAACACTTACGCAACTTGCAATTACGCAAATTCAGAAGGCGATTTTTGCCAACTTTGAAAGCTGCTCGCGTTCGTTTAATTTTAGATCCCAATTTTAACTTTACGATTTCTGAAAGCTCTGACGTAGAGCTTTGGAAAAATGTTATTCACTTAAAAAATAACTGCCGCACTTTTGAGAAAATATGTTTGAAAGTTGACGAATTTTTAGATCGTGAATTGAACAGGCTTTGTATGCAAAGTTCAAGTCCGGGTCAAAATTTAAAACCTCATCGTATTTGACTCAAAACCTCAAGACTTCTCGATCATATGATCAATTTCCCAAACAAAATATTAAAACTTGCAGAGATAAAGAAGAATTGACTTTTGAGAGGTTGAAGTTTGGCCTTAGATTTTGGCATCGCAAAGGCCGATCACGATCAAAAACCGAGGGGGGTGGTCTATCTCGGGGAAAAAAAGCTCAACGAAACTTTAACTACCATGGTTCGTCATCTAATCGGATAGTCTTTTATTGCTGAACATTTGGTGCAAATCGGTTTACCCCGATCTTTTGCCTCTGCCCGGTTTTCTCTGACAATCACTCTTTTTTTCTTTTTTTTTCCCTAAAACATTGGTCTATAATGAGGGTCCCCTTGAGGGACGCGACCACGTGGAGTCCAGTTACCATCAGATCTGGGTGGAACCCAATCTCTTTCAGTCCTTCCTGGAGGTGGGATCCATTCCCTTTCATTCCTGACCGGAGGTCTTTCTTGCTGCATCCACTCACCCTCTGACCTTGGCTGCCAATTTCCGGGTCGTGCTTCTGGTTCAGGGCCTGGAAAACGAAAGCCTGCTCCTGGAACAGGTCCCCCTGATCCTCGTCGTCCAAACCCGTCATCCATGTTGGATTGTACTGGGATTGGTCGAGATACTCTTTGTTCAGCTCTTATCTCTTCGAATCTAGGAGGTTGTTCTGGGTGTGTGAAAACACCAGGCTGGACGTGAGAAATGTGAGCAGCAGCCACTTGCGGAGGAGCTTGTGCAGGAAACCCACTGACTGGTGGATGCTGAGGCTGGGGACGAGGAGCTTCCATATAAAACGCATCACGTGGGATTGTTTGTACAAAGTGTCTAGTTTCCATGGAGACTGCTCCAGGAAGAGGGACATTGCTAAAAGGTCTTTCCCCCGCAGCTATTGGGTGGGGCATAACAGCAGTTGGAGCATTTTCTCGAGGGGGGTGCATGAAGAAAGGTACCCCGCCTCCAGCGGGAGGGAAAATTACGCGATTTACTTCAGTCTCAGCGTCCTCGTTCCCGTCGCTGTCCCCTCCCGCTTGCTCACGCTGATGACGTCTTTTAATGTGCGATTGAAGGTCCCTTTGAGAAAAATAGCTGCGACGACATCCTGAGATACCGTAACGACTACCACCAAATGAACACACGAAAACACTGCCCAGTGGTGCACGCTCAATCCTTTGAACTCCCTCGCCACACCTGAGCAAAAAGAACATGATGGAAAGGGTTGAAATAGCTTTTTTCGTGTAAAGTACTGACAGCAAATCTGATCACACCATAACATATGAGATTCGTTTAACACGGGCTTTGATGAAATTACTGCCTATTGAATTAATGTCCAAGAAAGGTCTATTTCAACTCACCTTGGACACTTTCCTGCACCCTTTTCTGCACAAGAGAGACAGAATGAATGCTTACATGGGCTCTAAAAAAACAAAAATATATGAAATTAAAAATACTTATTGCTGCAATATGAAAGTCCTACAACACTGAAAGCATTCCATAACCAATGGCAAAACCTTTACCACACGCACAGGAGTAATAGGGTGAGATTCCTCTCCTCTCACCAATACAACCCAGTTATGATTCCCAGATTCAGTGTCATACTTGAGTAAAGCTTTTGTTTGTTGGTTCTCTCCTTGCTTCAATTTTTTCTCTGGATTTTCAAGTCCTCCTCCTTCCAGAAAAATCAATTTCTAAATTCCAACCACAGAACGTGGGCCACAAGTTTGTTAGCCACTGGCTACCTTCGTAAATCAAGGACAACTTTTAATTTTTCTCAATGATTGAACAATTAGATAGCCAGGATACATAAAAGGCATGAGCAGACAGAGGCATACTTTTGCTGTATCCCAAAATAAAGGGTTGATTAAAAAGCACTAAACATTTTACCCAATTTTTTTAATGAACTAGAGCAGGGTACCTTTCAGGAGGAACTCAAAATAATGTCCCTACCCAACCCCCTCTGGAATACAGATTTAGTATATAATGGTATCCAGTTGGATTTGTCCGGTGGCAGATTCGCCCAGTAGCAGATTCACCCAGTGGCAGGTTCGCCTGAGACAGTTAAGACCACCACCATGGCCCGGTTGTACGAAGCCTGGATAGTGCTATCCAATGGATAAATCTTATCCAATGAATAATTTTTTTGGATAACAGCATCGACTTATCCATTGGATAAAGATTTATCCACTGGATAGTGCTATCCTGGCTTCGTACAACTGGGCCCAGTAAGAAAGCTTATGCTCAAGTCTAAATATTGCTTTGTTAGACTTCAAATTCCATAAAATTTACTTTATGTAGTATCTTATGTTCGTGTTTTGTGAGCCTTGAAATACACTGGGCAAAAAACTTCCTATTATGCAGTAGGCTAAACATCTTGGGTGAACTAGTCTGCAATGCTATGTAACATACCAGTCTGCCATAAACAAGTATTGGAAGTGAACACTTTTCACATAGGTGCAGCAGAGGATCTTGAACTTTTTGACCAATGATCATAATCTGTTGAAAAAAGGAGTACCATTTTATTACCTTTGATAAATATGCTAAACAGTGTAAAATGTAAATGTATCACTCAGCAGTTGTCCTATTTATAGGAAATATAGGAGGTTTTCTTTAAATATATGCTCTTTATAGGATCCTATGCAAATTATAGGAAATATAGGGTATATAGGAGATGCCTGCAGTAAGTACCATAGAATCCCACTTCTGGTACCTTGCATTTTGCATTTTCCTTTTGCAAGGCAATGATGATTCCAAAAAATGATAGGGAAGGGAAAATAAAATAATAAATAACTGTTTCCATTCATCCCAAACATTTTTCCATTCCAAATATGCATAGATCATAAGCCCATATTAAAAACCCTCAAAAATGAGTATAAGCCAATGGTTTACATTTATGACCAGGATCTAATGCTAGCTGTATTTACTGTGGTTTTCGGCATTCTGCAAACTCGGTAGTTCAAAGCTGCACCCTGAAATTTAGTTTTTTGCTGCTGTCAATCAAAAACAATCAGTCAGTACCTTTTATGTTGAGTTCGCAGTAATGTCTCTAGTTTATTCAGTTTAAATTCAAGTGTGAAGCCAGCAGTGCACACTGCCACAAACTTTATAACATCACAATATCTCACCCATGACATCTAGTATATCTTATTTTTACCTTGTGATTCCATTCTAGTTCTTTCACTTGTGGTTTAGGTCCAGATGAAGCTGGTGATCTTTGCTTCTTTCTTGCTTCTTTTTCACCTAAAAATAACAAAACAATAACAAGGTTATGAAAGCCAGGAAATCTTTCAAAACATAGCTAATTTTCATGGTAACAGGCTGCTAAAAATACAAAAATATTGGACCATTTTCTAAGTATAGAAAATACCACAGTTAGAGAAGAATTAATGAAAAATACCCGACATTTGCCACTTTTACCAAATGCAAGTGGTATATTTCATTAATTCTTCAAGAACTAAGGTATTATTTCCTTGTAATAATGCATCTAAATAAAATACACATTTCTGAAGTAAAAAAATGATAGCAAATAACGAGTAACACAAGTACAAATCACTTAAAGGTGATTTGTACTTGAGTTTGAAACAACACACTGTAAAAAGTTCTGGATATGTGCAATTAATTAATTGTGCTCACGCTATGCAATTACTTACAGGGTACTAGCACAGATAAAGAAAAAGTTAACCAACCAATCAGAAACAAGTATTTTATATAGATGTGGTATTAGTCAGTAAATACCTGTATCTCTGTAATTAATCCTTAAGAATCCTGTAAGAATCAAACAAAATCTGAAATCTGCAGAAAGGCTCAAGTTTTCGAATTTACTCTACATTTGGATTTAAGCAGTGTATGATGCAGAATGAAATGCTGTGTGGTTAGCTTCTAAAGATACTTTTTTGTTTTCGAGAAAAAGGGGGAAAAAATTTGAGCTTCAGGGGCAATTCTCGCTTTCAAAATATGGAGCGAAAGTAGAGCAAATTGGGAAATTTGAGTCTTCCTACCATATGTTTGATTCTTACAGACATACACTCTTAATTATAGATTCGTTCCTACAGGTTTAGCCTCCTATGAGTATATCGACCACTCACCCTCTAGTGCAGCTGCTTTCCTGTCAGAACTTTTACTTTCTTTTTTCTTGCTTTTCCCCAGAGCTGATGTGGATTTGGATTTTGTTTTCAATTTCAAAGAGATATTTTTTCTGACTGGCTGAGCTGTTAGTCCAGCATTTTCTTCTGAATCAAGTTCCAAATCTGAATGAAAAACATAATAAAATCAAAGATCAATCTGCATTCAATATTTTGATTGCTCTGTCAATTTTGATTTCTCTGTATGATCAACCCGCATTCAATACTTATTTATAACCCATAGATCTATATATCAATCAGTTTATAAACCAGGATTTTAAAAAATTCAGGGCTGAGTTAAGCGTACATCGTTCCAGGTTTTCTTTTGTCTACCACATGTATAACGATGTATAACTACATAAGCTTACAGTATGTGGCTTTACATAACTGCAAATCCTATATAGCCAAGTTTTTGTTACAAAACCGAGATGTCTGCCTTTGAATCTTTGTATTTTTGACATAAGTGAGCTCGGTACTGCGTTATCATATTGATGCTATAAGATGCAGGGTACAGTTTTGAATTTTGGATTTAAACAAGCATGTTTCCACAATCAACCTCAACTAACAGATCAACTTTTTTCTTTAATTTCGCCAAGAAAATTGATAAAGACACGAATTACAACCAATAGCAATTAAGAATGTTTAGTAAAAATGATAAAGCCACTTAAATTTTAGCTGTTTAAGGTGTTTTAAGGTTCGAGAAAAGAGATTGAAAATCCAAAACTACTTACCGGCCTCCATCTTGGAAAAAGAAGATGAAGGATCGTACCGCTGACCTTATTCATGAGCCAGCAAAATGTACACAGGAAGCCCAAAATGATTATGTCAAAATTGTTATAACGAGACTCTTTATAAAGATAGGTTTTTTAATATATTAAAATTAAATGATTTCCTCTTATCTCCTCTATCTCTCGCTCTCCACGTTACATTACCGCAACCAGCGTAGCTCTCAATTTATTGAAACAATTCGATAGGTTAATGACGCACGCATGAACGTAGGATTTCATATCCCTCCCACCTATATTACAACCCTCAATGTTCATTCCATCAGTGAAGTCGCCACGCAATTTTGGAGAATGGAATCAACATTCAACGCGTGGGCGGAAGGGGAGGGGGAAGCGTGAAAATGGAATATGCTGATGGACTTATAACACAAAGTATCATCTCTGTGTTGTCTCAGATTGTTGCTCATGCCAGAAATTAGATTAAATAGACGTAGCAGTCTATCAATCTATCGTGCAAGTGCAGCTAGCTCAATGACATATACACACAGTAGTCTTACAGCAAACGTCAAATCAAAGTCACCACTTATAAAACATTACAATCGTGCAAGTGCAGCTAGCCCAATGACATATACACATCGTAGTCTGACAGCAAACGTCAAATCAAAGTTACCACTTATAAAACATTTACAATCGTGCGAGTGTAGCTAGCCCAATGACATATACACACCGTAGTCTGACAGCAAACGTCAATTCAAAGTTACCACTTATAAAACATTTACAATTGCTAAAAATATTTTTATTTGGCTTATATTTGATTCTATTCTAGCATATTGTTGATTCTTTCGTAGAAAAAAATGGACTGATATAATATGAAAAATTGGTGTGAGTTTGTCCAGGGGTTCAAAGCAATATTGCAAAACAAATGAAAACAATATATAGATAGATATGGGATATTTACTCTAACGAAACGTAGTAAAAACTGAAGAGAGTTGATAGTAAGATAAAAAGAAAGAAATATATAGAACGAATATTAAGAATAAAAACATTGTTTGATTAATAATTGATGAAAGTACAGAACGGATAAAGAGATGTTTACTCTCATATTGTACCAGTTCTAGGTTTCCTTTTCAACGCTGCCTAATGCGATCAGATGGTCTCAGAGAACTCGCAGTTTTATAGAAGTTAAAAATGCTCTAGCTTTTTGCTCTCTAGACAGACTGTCTTGTCTCATCTTTATTACTATTAGTTCAATATATACATCCTCATTTAGTACGTATTGATTTCTGTAAGTTTTACTTATTTTCACACATTTATTATGGTAAAAAAATGTCAAGTTGAATGATTTTTTTGCAGCAGGAGACAAATTTTTTATTTATTCAAATTCATATGGATAAAAATAGAATTTATCCAAAAATATTTATCGTACACAGTTGACCAAAGGAGGCAAAAATAAATGTTGTAACTTTAGCAGTATTTCGACTGTGATATAGAAAAGCCTTTTGCTTTACTTTTTTCATATATTTGTTTTCCGGCTAAAACATATTTTATACCAAACTAAAAACGTTTTCGTGAGAAATCTTCACAATAGTATAATACTAGCCTCGAAAACAAAGCTATGCTTTCCGCTTTAAGCAGTTGTTTATAAATATTCGGATATGTTACATATGAACGGAATCCTATAGGAAAGCCTTCAAGCGTAGGCCTACCCGCAGACCGTATTTTAGTTTGTTTTTCTCTCGCTATTTTGTTATGCTAGCATGCTAACGAAATTTTACGTTAAGCAATATATTTTACGTTGCATTTTTATATAGTAACTAGTTGTGGGGGATGAGACAGAATTTAGTTTATTCGAGATTTAAGTGAAAGAAAAACAGATTGGGGTTTCCTTGAACTAGTCATTGTTTTAATAGATATAAAATTCTTTTCTAAAAACAGAGAAAAATCATAATTCAAAAAATGCGATATTTTCAGCAACCGATAAGGTTTGGATTGAAACGATTAAATCTTCAAGACAATGAATTTTTTATTTTCAAATCAAAGTTGCATTTGATAAGATAGCAACGAATTTGGATGATTTCCGCGAGCGGTTCATTTGGCCAATCATAATTGAATCTATCTTAACCGTAGGACCCTAAGACAAATTGAAAATGAATTTTAATATATAGATATTACGAGTGAGGAGATTGTACGTCTTACTAAACGAGATGAAGTGTGTGAAAAATACCTCCAACAGTGGAAAACCTGCATGTGACTCGACTTTTGAAAATGCAAACTATTGCCAAAAATACTGCATTGTTCAAATAAAGAAGATTAGTAAGAATGTAATGCAATTGTGTGCGGCCGTGGGGTGTACTGGCCTTTTCCAAGGTTAAAGAATCGTCCGTGAACGAAAAAAACTAGTTTGGGAGCTACTGAGCTAGCAAATTTCTAGCAAGACGTAAAACAGAAACAAGCAAATTGTTGCTTCCTATTTTCCAATCAAAACATTTCTAGGTGTTGCCACTTGTGCCATGATTTGATTGGACGTCCTGCTGCTCCATTTAAAATGAATGAACAATATATCTTCACAATACTTAGAATAGTATACATTGGTTATTCACCCACAAACTGCTTTGTTTGCCTCGCTTAATCAACTTGAACCAAATCTCTAAGACTCAGCTGCCTGCCTCGAATGTTCTCTTGAGACACAATCGATTTAATAAGCTGATTCGTGGACAGTTGGACGTCTCACGCTGGAAGCCTGAATAGCTGAAAATAGTTATATTTTAATGATATGTTGAACAACTTCAAACACTAGCAGCGGGTGGATTTTAGACTTAAATTGATTATTAATCAAGAACGCTTTTATTTTGAGCTTCTGCAGCTGTTGCTTCAGTCTTATTTTACTCCACCGGGATTCTCGAGTAACACTAGTCACTGAGCTGCGGTTCTGCCTTAGTTCATCTACTCGCATGTAAAGAAACTAAAGAATATAGAGCTGTAAACAACAACTCGTACTTGGCCAAATCAAAACAACTGGAAGTTAATCCAAGTTTGTCAACATTGGTTTAGAAAGCAGAGTTTTCGTACCAGACGCTTAGTGAGTATATCTGAAAAACAGGACAACTTAACAGCGCCCAAGAAAAAAAACATTACTGCCTAAATAGTAGGATCTTTAATATCAGTACTACTTTGAATGATCTTGGACGATCACAAACAAAGGCAGACGTTTTCTTTATTTTTTTCACCACATATTTAAAGGCGGAAGAGCAAAGTTTTGGCTTGAAAAGTGACACGAAAGGCGTCGGAGCTAATGATGGAAAGTGACCAAAATATTTCATCGCCATCAAATGGTACAGGCATGGCGTCTTCGTCCTCGATACCCATGAAATTACTCATGTTAATCATTATCTTAATGGTCTTTGAGATTCTCACTTTGCTTGGTAATGGTTTCGTTGTTTATCTTGTTGCCATGAAGAGACGTCTTCACACCAATACAAATTGGTTGGTCCTGTCTTTAGCCGTGTCAGACCTGGCTGTTGCCTTGGCTATCATTCCATCAAGAACAGCTTGCTTTCGGCATCAGTGTGACGAAATCCTCATGAAGATTCTATATGATATCTTCATCTTTATATCGTTGTGCAACTTATGTTGTTTGACGTTGGACCGGTTTATTGCAGTCATGCAACCTCTAAAGTATCACTCAACTATAACTTATTCTGTCGTTGTCAAGATGATTATTGCCAGCTGGGTCATTCCTACGGTCATTTTCTGCATTCCTCTGATTTGGACTTATGGATACAGTGATGACATTCCTCTAAGACAAACTGCGGATAAGATATTCTATCTAACACAAATCATCATGTTCATGTGTGTTCCTTGTCTAGTGATGTTCATCGCGTATGCCTGCATTCTGAGCATGGCACTCGAGCAAGCTAAACGTATCCAAATATTAGAACAGTCTGTGTCAGCTAATGGGTCTAGCAATAGTTATTCCGTCGAGGCCAAAAATACCATCAAAGTATTTGGAGTGGTTTACATGATGTTTGTGTTTTGTTGGATCATGTCTGCATACCGTACTTTTGAAAACTTCTTCCATCAAGGTAGCGTGCCCTCCGAGGTCACCACAACGTCAAGGCTGCTACTATTGTTCAACAGTTGTGTCAACCCTATTGTTTACGCGCTGTGGAAAAAAGACATTCGCGCCGAGTTTAAAAGATGTTTCAGGTCGTTGCGAAGACGGCCGATGTCGATGTACAGCAGTCATACTACCATGGAGAACAGGACAAAAGGAAATCTTACCTGGGTGGAGCAAATGACAGATGAAAATGTGTCACTCTCAAGTAACTATCAGAAAACTAGCTCTAGTGATCAACAAGACATAGCATTGGAAGAACAGTCTCTTAATAATGCAAACCTGATAACTGATCCAGAGAAAATATAATGAATGCGTTTGTGGACGTTGTGGTATTCAGGTGATAAGAAAAAGCATGCAAGCTGACTGACATGGCATGCGAAAGACATCCTCGTAATCTGACCAGATATCCTGCCGATCAATTACAAAGTCAAAAAAAGTCATATCTACTGCCGTGAAATGAGTTGGTAAGGATAATTCGTGACATATGGCGTGACATATGGCGTGACATATGGCAAAAATGGCACAAAACATTAGACGAATACCGCAAATCATCAGTATATCCATATATCATATGCTAAATAAATTAAGAGAGGGACGCTGGTATAAAGTGATCGAATGGAAGGGTTGTACAAGCTATGCTACAACCACACTGCTAGCTGATGTTGAAAAAAATAGGATAATTAGAGAGTTTAAGGAGCTCGTCACGGCAAGCATCAAACGTCGGTTGACAAGAAAACAAAAATTTTCAGAATTAGTAAAAAAGAATCGAAACTTTGGTGAGAACGGGTAAGGTGAAGCAGGGAAATTGAAAACTTGGTAATATTTTCACCGTTTGCGTGAAGAAAAATGAACATAGTGCATCATCTGTCTATTATTACGCACTAGAAATTCCAAAGAGAATGAAAAGAAGAAAAGGGCAATTGCAGAACGACTAAAGAGAAGGCGGACAAATAAACACTTTGTTTCATTTTGAATTAAGATGTCCCAGAAGAATGGTTACTCTTCCTTCACACGACATTAATTAAGGTTACTTTTTTTTTTATTATTATTTTCGTTAGAGACGCAATTCATTTCTCCCCTACACTTCGATGATAAAACGATGCACAACAGCCAAGGCGGTTGCTTACCTGGACTATGTGATTATAAATAATATTAACCAAACGAATGATTTAACAAACATCTACGAATAATCTAATAAATAAATGCATTTTTGGATGAGTGAGTGGTTATGCGTGTAGAATATAAATTTGACTGGTGTTAATGTCAGACCGATTTAACCAGCTGATCTGAAATAGTGACGTAGAAATTGATGTCACTTGCAAAACCGTGTGCCATGTTGAAGCCTGAGAAAACTGACCAGCGAAAATATAAACACTTTTCCACCATTGCAATAAGAATATAAAACTCATTAGTTATTGTGGTACTGTTATCAACCTCTTATTAGGAACGTTATATATTTTTTCATTTGGTGGCCTGGAAATCCATAACTTTCAAGAGGAAAAGTGACACCTCAGTTTTCATTGCAAATTTTCTCGATTCTGATTGGCTAACACTTTTTTCCCAGATCAGCTGGAAAGTCAGTTTATTTCCACAAAAATCTAATTTCCATTCATGGACATTCTTATCGATCCACGTCCAGTACATTTTCCATAATCCGATTGCCGCACAATATTGTAAAAAGAACGAGTTTCGCGATTTCATTATATTACTACAATAAACAATAGCATTATCATTGGTGCCTGCTTTCATTGATTATCATATTTTTCTACTCCAGAAATCGGAACTCAAAGAATCGCGTGTTTGTTGTAAATACTGCATAACAGAGGCTTTGCACCATCACGTGACGGCAGCCATGTTAGATGGCAGGAACAATACAATCGTTTTACATGAGAAAGAATTCAATTCCGAGAGAAAGAAAGGAGTCTTATCGTTCTGCATGTAATCACAGGCAGTCCAAGCTGTATTATGGGCACCGGCACGTGATGGTGCAAAGCCTCTATAGAGAAGACTTAGATCACATTACTTAAATTACTCCAAGAACCGCCGCCTCGTGCTGTGACCATGACGACGGTGGTGCATCAGTGCTGCGTCATGTCACTTTTGATTGCTCGATAGTGGTAGATTCACTTTCATTGGTTTTCATTGATTCAGTGATTATTTTAAGAAATTGAAATGCCAAGGAATGAATAATTTCAATCAACAGGTTTGTATACCTGGGTCACGACTTGAAGTGGAAGAGTTACGTTTTCAAGCACTCAATTTTTCATGTATATTTTACGACTTTAGGTGTCCTAGTGCCCTTGGGAAAAGGATTCAAGTTCAAAATCGAGTGTGGGGTAGTAGGTTATCGTATATACGTACCTATACTCGAGATACGATGCGGTAATGACCTCTTCTGCGCCTGTTGCACCTGTAGTCCTGTTGTGTATGTGGGGTAGTAGATTATCGTATATACCTATACACCAGATATGATGCTGTAATGACCTCTTCTGCGCCTATTGCACCTGTAGTCCTGTTGTGTATGTGGGGTAGTAGATTATCGTATATACCTATACACAAGATATGATGCTGTAATGACCACTGCTGCCCCACCAACAGCCAGATACGTTGCACCTGTTGTCCTGTTGTGTATGTGTGGTAGTAGATTATCGTATATACCTATACACCAGATATGATGTTGTAATGACCACTGCAGCCCCACCAACAGCCAGATACGTGGCACCATTGTCCTTGTTCGATCTTCGAAAACTCTCCAGCCACCTTGACTTCCTCCGCTTCTAATAGGAAAAGTATTTTTAATTTTTTAAAAAATCGTTCATCTTTTAAGGTTTTAACACTGATCAAAACTCCTACTTCAATCCCCAAAAGAAGAGATTCTTTTGTTTTGACCCCAAAAGGGGATTTAGTGCAAGGGGTACGTACTTCTATGGCTGCGCGGGTTAGTCAGAGAAACTTAAAACAAGCGTGTGAGTTCGCGGGAGCACCGGCTGGTTTCGGAAACCTGCAAAAGATCATTATTATATGCCATGTGGGATACAGACTATACAATATTGACGACCAACCTTTGGTTCGTCACTTTGAACGTAAGACCATAGACTTGGTGTTCTCTCTATTGAATCTTTTTCTTTCAAAGATTTTTCAACAAAAATCTTTCCCACGTAACCATTCCCTACTTCCAGATGGGTTAAGGACTGGCGCTGGTGAACTTTGGTCGTTCTTTCATCAAATCGCCTATAATTGTATAAATAAAATATGAGAAAGTGTATAAAGAATACAAAGATTGTCTTCTAATAATTGTTAGTTAGGAACTGCATGCAGTTTTCGAATGAGTGGGAAACATACGGTTCTGACTTACATCACGTACACTGTACAACATGGCGTAACATTGAAATGACTTCCCATGTCTTCCAACAATTCATTCACAATTCACAATTCTCATCGCACAGTTTTGACACGGATTTTCCTTATTAGCATTTTCCACTCCTATGAAACGTACCGCTAAAGATGGACGTTGATGTTGCCCATCATTGTACCAACCATTTCGACAATTGTTTTTGTCAAATTGCTTTGTTAGATTGTCTAATGAATTTCTTATATGTTATTCAAACATTGATAACAAATTACATTATGTTCGTCATAGTACGTCCACCTATAGATTAATAGCACGAAAAGACGAGGTAGCGATAAAGAGATGTGAAGATTTGAAGTGTTTTTTAATATGCGCGCCTTACCTCTCCGAGCGATCCATATTTATGCTATTCAACTTATCAGCTTCCATTCTATCAAAAAGATAAAGCTGGTTTTTAGTAAAGAAAAGACTAAACACCAAAATCTGCTGATGTTTTATGACTTAACAATGAAATGATAAAATGAAATGATTTCATGGTCGCCATGTTGGAAGAATGATAGCGATATCCGCCAGCGAAGAGGTATTGCAGAAGTCTTGCAAACGAAATTTGCTTTCTTTTGTAATAACATCCAATTACAAGATTGCGATCATTGCCTTTCGTTATTTCTTATTCTTTAATTCTTATTAAGTAACCGGAGAACATCCTGTGTTCCGGGCTCTTTATCAATTAATCTATTTGAGAGTTAATGTGCTATAAAAATTGTTTTTTTAAAAAGGATTATTATTAATTATTTATCAAAAATAACCGGAGACCATACTCCCAGACCAGAATGCTGAAGCGTCGTATGGTAGCGCGAAGCATTTACGGCTACGCCAGAGATTTCGACCCCGACACCGCTATCCCGGGAGGAATTACAGWCTGATCAGGAAGCTCGGCCGAAGCCTAAGGGAGAGGTTAGTCGGCCCCTAGACCATATATGATTAACCCCTTGCTATGACCAGCAGACCTGCTAAATGATTTCTCTCTACTGCTGACTAAACTCCGTGGTCACTCTTTTCCATGTGGGATGATTTTTGATAAACTGGCCGTGACGTTTGTTTACTCAAACTCGATGGAGGTAAAAATTTAAATGGAGTTCTCAATTTATTATCCTCCAACAACTTTTGATAGGAATCATTTTTAGGATCCATTTGATAGATCAGTGCAAAACTATATAGGAAAAAAAATGGTACGCATGCGCAAATACTCCATATAAGGATTATCATAAGAAATGAAAACGATAAAATCATCTTAACAAAAACCCAAAGTTGAACATATAAAGATGTACAGATACCTCGAACTTTACCGTGGCTTTATTCATTCACCTGAAGACAGTTGATCAGTTACCAAGTAATTTTTAACCGGAACGTCGAACAAAAATGCTTACTCGATGAAAACAACATGGCTGCCAAGTCTTTTTCTCTAAAGTTGTAAGTTTCAATATCCGGCTATTGATCATAGAAGCCACATTCTTTTGGAAATGGTTTCGCATACCAAGATTTTAGCAGAAGTTGCCATTTATATTAATTACTTACCTCTTTGTGATGCATTTTCTAAATTTTGGTAGAATTACGTCACGTAGATCCTTAAAAGCTTCCATGATGTCCTCCTGAAAATTAAACAGTGAGAATTTTTTTTTTCTGGGTCGGGAAAGATTTCGAAGAAAGAAAATTGTGGTAAGCCATGAGGATGAATAGAAGAGAAATAAAAAGGAGTTTAACTCAATTTTTCTTAGTTTTCATATATCTTTCTTTCCCTTGTCCGACTTATTTTTTCTCACTTCCCAGTCTTTCTTAGCTCATCCCTGGTTAATTAATTCACAGGGTTCCCGCCATCCGAATCTCAAATAATCGATCCCAAATATGGCTTGGACTCGCCTACCTGTTTAAAACAGTTTTGTATTTGCTGGACGTCTAGCTGTGCTATTTTATTGGTCGTTCTCATCATATCAGGCGTTGCTATGGTGCTGGACGACTCCTTGTCAAAATTGATGACACCTTGCAAAACTCTGTCCCTCACAAGGAGAATCTTCGAATGAGCAGTGCACAGTAGATGATCAATCTCTTCCTCAACATAGTGAATGTCCGTGGACGAAGACCGCTTGTCTTGTTGCTTTTTAGATTGCGATTCTTTATTCAACAAGTTCGTGGCAGATTTACACATTCCTTGGAAAAAAGGGAGTCAGGGCTTACCAACTAAGCTTATTTATTGGAGTACGTAGAGTATTAATGTCTATGTCAAATGGAATCACCTTCATATATAAAGAGCAGTTTTCGTATGAGTGGGGAACGATGTGGCAAATTCAAGGTACGTTCTTTATGTTTAGAACTCAGACTTATAAAAAAATTGTTCTATCCCTTATACCATAAGTCATTACCAAAAACCTCTCAATCTTACCTAGAGTTTTATGGTCGTTTCGGTTGGTCTTGGGTTGTGAAGGACCTACATTCAAGAGCTCTTTCATGGTAAATAACACGTTAGTTATAGCATAGTCTATATTATAAAGCATATAATACATCTTTGGTCCCGTATAGCTTTTGTAAGTTTGCTCCATTCGTTTAACCCCATCGATGAAAGAAAGCAATGTCGCTCGAATGGACGGCAGATTGAGGGTTTTCACTTTATGATTAGCTGAATTCTGTTCCTTTTTTTCTTGTAAACTCTTTTTTTTCTCGTCGTCTCTTCGTTGTATAATCTTTTCCATTTTTTCTTTACGTTCATCCATCAATGGAAGCAGGCCTTTTGGTGCTTCGATCTTTTTGGAGCTTGTCGAATCTTCATTTTCTTTCTCGGTCATTTTCTTCTGCAAGTCTTCTCTTGTTTTTAAGGCCTGTTTATATTCTTTAATACATTGTTCCCTTTTCGCATCAAGCGCTTTCCCTCCCTCCACCAACCGCTCCATTCTTTGTTTGAATTCTCTGTTATTTTCTCGACGTATTTCAAGTGCTCTTTCAGCTTGTTGCCTCCTGCGCCTTGCGCCTCTCAGGTAAGCTTCGTTTCTTAGTTCCATATAAAACGTACGCCATATTCTGAACCTTTGTAGCCTTTCAGCTCTGTACTCTCTAACAAGACGCTGAAAAATAACGACCGATATATTCAGAAAACCAACAAGGCATGATATAGCAGTATTACGCAAAATGATCATTAAGAGTGGTTATGTAAAAATTAATGCGCACGGCACGGACACGGAAAAGAATTGACCATATACATTGAACCAATCACAGCGTGCTAGATCATTGTTATATAATAAAGTGCTTCAGGCAGGGTACCGCCTACTTTGCGGCACGGCACGGCACGGCACAGCACGCAGCACGTCCGTACAATCATGAACAATTTGCTCAAACAACACCTTTTGGCGTTATCGCAACGCACAAGGCATCGCGCAAGAATCGTATGACTGCGCAATACCTCCAAGAATGTTTTTAATGAAGTTTTTCAAAGTCATCCCGTCTTCCACTTCATAGAGACATATCCATTATCAAACACATTTGCAAATGTCTATACTAGGAGGGGAGGCAATGTCGGTATAGACGTCCGCGCCAGCCAGTGTTCCTCGATCGACACACCTGGTGATGATCCCACTTGAGGATTGTGGGTCGGGCGAGCAAGAAAGTTCTAACTGAAATAAGTGAACTGAGGTCGATACCTTGAGTAAGAACTGCTTACCTCATAAAAACGGACGAGAAGATACAGAATTGCTATGATCGTCGTTAAGCTCAGAATAGTTTTAATTCCAAGATATCTCCACCAATAGTTCACCATCTAAAATGATGGCAAAAGGATGGACCAGTAATTTAACCAGATGAGAATAAGGCAGCAAAAAATATATAATTATAGTCTAAAAGCGTGATTTTACGGATATACCGCCACGCCTTGCTTGCTACCCATGCATATATAAATGAAAACAGTGGTAAAATGAAGAAAGATGATTAAATAAAGCTGAAATATCAAACGATTAGATGCATACCATATAAGAGAGCCATGCTATAAAGCCAAGGAGGCTGAAGAATATAACTACTAATAAAAGAATGGTTGCGATGATGCAGATCTCCTGTAAGAAAATAATAAAGCAAATATGTTATTTAACAGCAACAGCAACAGCAACAGCAACAGCAACAGCAACAGCAACAGCAACAGCAACAACCGCCGTCAGTAGCAGCAGCATCGAACAAAGAGTAAAGTTTTGAGTTTTCAAATAAAAATCTTTCTGTAAAATGGCTAAAGCTACTCGTAACTTGAGAATAAGGCATAGCATAGAATGGTTAACATTCCGAAAAATGCCATCTGATTTGGCGGGAAATAGCCACGTGATCTATTAAGTGGTCTCAATCGAAATTAAAGGCGCTCAAGAAGCGCATGTGGTTAGTCCAAAGAAATAAAATGAACGGTGTGAGGACAGGAGAGTTAATACTAAAGTCTTCGAAAGTCATTAATGATTCATGAGTTCAACCATGTGATCAGAACGGACCAAGGAAATGAACTTGTATATAAAATCAAGAAAGGATATTTCCCCTGAACTTTAAAAAATTGTCAAAAGTGAAACGTAAATCCTCAGTACATACATGAGAAATTATGCGCATGATAATCAGAAAGGCCTAAGGCAGTTTTCATAACTTTCAGTTTTTGTACATTTTCGATAGTTTTAATTAAAATGTTTGGTTTTATTAGTGTTGGAGGTTTTTAATGGCATATAAAAATTCGAACCATGTGTTTTATTAATAACTGCTACATTTGAATAAACACTGCTGCTCGTTTTTATATATAGTACACGACTGTTTTTATTGATCTTTGTTGTTCAGTTTCAAATCTGCTGTATATATAGCAAGAACCTATCTATGACCAATTTGTGGCACGATCCCAACAATTA
>NW_022261051.1:144592-164306 GCF_009602425.1 Actinia tenebrosa | reverse complement strand
AAATGTATAATGAAAGCTCTAACAATTAAATGAACTGATAAATTCAGTAAATTAAAAACTTACTGAATAAAATGCGAAAAATAATTCGCCCTACCAGGGGAGGGGAAGTGGTTCACAGAAGCACTATACAAATTGGTCATCCGTTTTTTTGCAATTTCGCTGTTAAGATCAGCTATGAAAACTGTTATTCCACTGTTTAGAGATGTATAATGAAAGCTCTAACAATTAAATGAACTGATAAATTCAGTAAATTAAAAACTTACTGCATAAAATGCGAAAAATGATTCGCCCTACCAGGGGAGGGGAAGTGCTTCACGCTACGCGATAGCATAGTGGTTAGCCGTCTATCGACGGACTAACCACAAAAAGGGAATTTTTTTTTAGTTTTATAATTAAAATAAGTTTGGTTCTCAAAAAAAATTGCGCGAGAAACTAATAAAAGTTTTTTTTGAGTTCAGATCGAGATTTCTAAAAATGTTACCGAAACGCAGCTTGTGCAACATGATGAAGAAGAATAATAAAATATAATATAAATAATTGCTCCACTTACCACTCTCTTGTCAATCTTCATGTTTGTTGAAAAATTGTATATACAATCCGTTACGATAAAACACTGTTTTCGCAGCTTCTAATACTTTATTCAATGAATTAATTTTACATATAATCACGTCATATTATGACGTCACTATTGCTGCCATTTAATGACTCCAAAAATGGAAATTGGAATAATTTAAAAATGCGCGCGAGCTGTATATGATCCGAGGTAGCCTATGACAAGATTTCTGTAGGTTTGTTATTCAATGTATGGAATAAAGAGTATGTCTAAATAAATTAGAATAAAATTTATTAGGACTTTGTTTGGGCTGCCTGTGGTTTGTTTGGAATACAATCACAATGAACTCTGCGCATGCGTATGGTTGTCAAGCTCTGGTAATCTCGTCCCCAGGGCCTTCCTTTCTCTAGGTCAGTATCTCGGTGATGACCAAGAGCAACATAGGCTCTGGGAACGAGATCGATGCTCTGGGTACGAGAGTACTGGTATTCACCATTTTCCATACATCGGTTCACTGGTCAAACACAAAGCTCAAGCGAGGCGCCAAGGTACTTTCAAAGGATTATTCAAATTTGAACCTTGCAACCTCGACTGAATGTTTTGTGTTTGAACAGTGAACCGATGTATGGAAAATGGTGAATTCTCATTTTATGGAATAAAGAAATTTGCCTACTGTAATTTATGAAAACGAATAGCCGAAAACATCCTTAGCTGATTGTTTGATGAGTTTTGTCAGTTTGTACAGACAAGTTGCTGCGAATACGAAAAATGTTGTTGAATGCTAGTTGATTTGCGGCATGTTAGTCCAGTTGCTGCATTTTAGACGGCCTAGACGACATGTGCAACTAAGAAAAAAGTTGCTGCAAATAGTATTCACGAGTTCTTGCATGTTAAACGATATGCACTGCGCGCGCAGTTTACCAATCAAGAGAAGCTTATACTTCAGTTTTCGACGATTTCTGAACTAAATCAAAACGATCACTACAAGCAGCAGCTCGTCTAAAAAAAATTTTTCTAACTTGCAGCAACTAACTTCTTGTGATTTGTAGCAGATCGTTTATTATGTCCATCAACTCGTTCAATCAATTTGTCCATTGTCAGCAGTTTTCCTCTTCTTTGGAGACCTAATGATATCTTGAAATTCCTGCTAAATGCATACATGACACAATCAGTCATTTCGTATCCGCAATCACGTACGACCAAATCACAGCTTATCTTAAAGCTATCGAAGTGATTGATATCAATGGTTTAATGCAGCCATTAAGATTCAACCTTCAACAATCCTTTTATATTTGAATTACTAAACGATCGCATTCTAAAGTAACTAGCGTTGCAACTTTGACTTTATCAGCAGAACGGCTAATGCAAGCTAAAGATGAAATTTTAGGGAATTTGTATCTCCTGCTTTTACGCGTTGCCTTTCAATATAAATCGTCATACCGTTATCAGGTATATCGTCTTAGTGACGTACAAACCAATATTATTTCCAGCAAAACTGTTTCATTTTGCATCTACATTATCAAACCGTGGTAAAATCTCATGGTCTCATACAAGCAGATCACACAATTCAAATTATACATATTTTGGGGAAAAAATTTGGACGCTACTTTGAGCCCCATTATTGCATTTGTAAAAGCAAAAGTCTGTAAATTTCGAGTGATTCGTAACACATCAAATCTTTCTTCCGACAGTCACTTTCACACGGATATTCGCCTGGTTCGTACTAAGTAATTCCCAAGAAAGAATAATCGAATAGCTCCCTTAGTGGTGTAGACAATCTGTCTATATGATTTGATAACTTTTCTATGCGTTCTCCGTTAAAGATAAAGACTCATTTAAGAGTTCTATCTGCCCTAGCTACATCTTATTGGTCAAATCTTGGCGGGAAAAGGATTGTTCTGAGTATTATTACAATGTGATGACGGATCTTTAATCCTGCTCTCTCAGGAATATTTGAAGGGTATTTTTTCCTTAAGACCAGCATTCTGATTCCTTTGCATATAGCAAACGGAAGCTTTTAGGCATCGAGTATTATAGCGTAGCCTCACTGACTACAGCAAGAGACATTGAAGTATATTGAGGATAGCAATACAAGGATAGCAATACAAGGATACCTGTACACCTGACGACAACTTTATTCGCAAAAATGACAAAAAATAACACAACTGAAGGACAAGAAACAGTGAGCCCTAAACTCTTCCTTGCTCTTGGAGTCTTTGAAATCTTTATCAGTCTTGTAGGATCGACTGGAAATTTACTGACTTGCTTTGCTGTGATTAGAAACAAAAATTTACACCATGCAACCAACTTCTACGTACTTTCCCTTGCAGTAGCCGACTGTTTGGTTACAAGTATTTTGGTCCCTGTACGAGCAGGAGAGCACTTGGCCATCTTTACAGGCTTTGTTCCACCTTCTAAAGTGGTGATAGAAGTTGCTGTGTTCATAGGAAGAGCCACAATTCTATCGTCATTGGCGAGTCTTTCTGCATTGAGTTTTGACCGCTATATGGCACTTAAATATCCCATTATATATCGAGTACGAATTCGATACAATTTCACTCGAACTCTTATCATCGTTTCCTTACTTTGGATCATTTCTTTGTTTCTTACTACGATTCCTATGTTCCCTGGGGTGAGCCCATTTCAGGGACTCATCATCTTTGTAGTATTTGTCTTTATTATGACTTTAATAATTTTCATCACAAGTTGGAAGATTCTAAAGCTCGTCAAACAACTTTTTAATAGATTGAAAAAGTTTAGGTCGACGAAAGCGAGCGAAGAAACTTCGTACGCGGATCACTTTTCCTTCGCCAAATGTTCGATATTTCGTAACATGAACAAAATAGACATGGATGGAAGAGGGAAATCGTTTGTGGAACAAAAGCCATGTTTCTCACTTGGTGGTAAAAGGAAGCTTGCTTTTGATAATAAAGCTTTTTGTATTGAACATCAATCTGTCAGGCTTTTAGCAGTAACACGAATTGTAAGCAACGATGATTATGGGAACTCCACCACTTGCCCTGAAGTTGAAGGTACCTCTTTCTCACTAACCGACGAGATGAACTCAAAAAGTCTCGCGCAAAAATCTGTCAACGCCTCGAATAATTCACACACACAAGAGTTTGAGCACAAATCATTGAAGTCGAAAGAAAAACTGGCTGCTAATACTTCTGGAAGATTAGGAGGAGTTTCGTCACTGGCAGATGGATACATCGCTAAGACGATAGCCATTATCACTTGTGTATTTGTAGTTTGTATCTATCCACGAATCGTCCTCATTTTGTATCACTTGGCCGTCAAGGAAAATCAAGCAACACGAATCTGGCGTTTGTGGCTGAAAATTTTGATCTACACTAACTCTATTGTAAATCCGTTTTTGTATGCTTGGAGGTTTAGGGATTTTAGAAGGGAATTCTTTTATCTGATTAGAAAGCTAAAAAGAACGATTTGTTAACTCCAAAAAAACTGTTGGCTTCTTATTGTCATCAAATTAATCTAGTGTTCTTGGGAACGCAATCAAAAAATAGCTGAGGGAAATACTATTAGTATGTGAGATAGGAGAGAAAAGAAAATAGTCTTACCGCTCAACGTACGAGTAAACTGATAACTGCCGAACGGCCTTTTGAATAAAGGAATACTTCTTAAGCTTAGCGAACTATAAATCTCGTTGAACGTTGCAAGAGACCTGATAAACCAGAGACAAATATGAAAATCTGTTTAAGGATATGTTCATGGTAAAATTGAAAATTCTTTATTTCTTTCTTTCTCTCTCTCTCTCTCTCTCTCTTTCTTTCTTTCTCCCTTCCTTTTAAATCTCTTTCTCTTTTCTGCATATCATTCGCCAGTAAGTTTTCCATTTTACGTAAAACCCTATAACATAAATATTAGGTTTAAACACAATCGGTATAGCGGCAACCAAAATATTTTAATAATATTAACACATTTTGACACAGAGAATGGCCATTTCAGTCTGACTGGGCTGTCTGTACATGTAAAGCAATTACGCAATTAGTCTTACTGCACATACTCCATGAAATGAATGTTTAATATTCATTAATTATTATTTTTCGTTTATTTCTTTGATGAATATTATTTGACGAACAATGATGCTATATAATAGAGCATGGTCACATGTCAAGCAAAAAAACTTTTTTAAACATGACAAGATAAGACTATTTGGGAGGAGATAATAGTGGTCATTTTTTTTTTTTTTTTTTTTTTTSGTAGATTAAAAAAGTTTAAAATATGATTTAAAATTGTGCTATATTCCAGGTTCCTAATAGTCCGTAATTTATCAGTCTTTTTTTTTAAATTAGTGTGCTAGCAGGTGTGTTAGTATCCTGTATGACTTGCCTTATATTCAACTGCACATAATGATATTTCACAGACATGACTCTTGAAGTCAAGTCAAAATCTACTCGTAGGTCAAGATGAACGATGACAAGGCTTACCTAATCGATATTGACAGCTTGCCGGTTGAATTTAATCCCCTCTGATTTACATAACAACTGTATTGTCCAAAAATAAGAGGTTTTTTCTATAGCAAATTGTAAGCTCAATTTTTCGAGTACTAAAAATTCCTTTTACACAAAACAGTTTGCTTTAGCACAAGAAACCTGGGTAACTATAACTAGAAGACGAGTCTCTTGATTTATATCTCTCGCTTATTCTGATTCCGCCGAGGGGTCAAAGCTGTGGTCAAAGCAAGACCATGTTTAACATTTCAAGACCATTAGAGAAGCTGGTGAGAAAGAGCGTAAGAATGCATGCACATGGAAACAAAATTAAAGAGGAAGGAAGCCGTTCTTTTGACAAAGCCATTCGGTTAATGGATCATTCGCTATGAAAGGAATTGGAGGAGTGATTGAACCTCTCAGCAGTCATTGTGTCGGCGACTAATTGCTGCAAACGGAAATAAATTTACCCCGCTCTGCTTTGCTCAGCGTGATCCTCTGTAGCATTCCTTCCCCCTTGAGCTATTTTCCTGCAAAAAGTAGAAAAAGTACAAAAATAAATGAATAATTTTAAATTTTAAATTTACGTTCCAATAATTCGATGATGTTCTGAAGTTTCTCTGCGTGACACAGATGCAAAAGTCTTACATCTCTCGGTACCCGGTGAATGATGCAAAACATCATTCCCTGAGAGTCCTGGGAGTCATGGAAACTTTGATGCTGTGATCATTCGTGACATCCCTCTATTTCTTACTAGAATAAAGTCACCTCTAACAAACGTTTCCAAGGCAAGGTTATATATGTGAGCAGATTTTTCTAGCTTGTGTTACATCTCCACATCGATAGTAAATAGACTGTGAATTCATTTGCAATTCTTGAAGTCTTTTCGTGTTGTTTTGAGCATCTGGAGAAAATATCCTTATACTAGTAATGAACGAAATGAGGCGTCGCGTGCCTCGTCCATGGTTTCCGAGTCACAACAAAACGACGCCATCGTTTTCCGTGTGATTGTAATTTGTGGTGTACAACCAACATACTTTTGCTTTGCCCTCGTGATTATTCAGCAATCTATTATCTAGATAACAAGTCACACTTCCACACAGACATGCTTCATTTTACCGCAACGAGCATAGAAATGAAACGGCGGTTTAGAAAGTATAAGCAAACAGATCAAGTAATAAGATGTAATAAGATGCTCGTGATTTTGATCTTGAGCGCCGAAAGGACGCGAAAAAAGAATGCGACGCTGTTAGAAATATGATCAGATTATCCCAAAGGGACGCTAAAATAATGAGGGTACGCCAAGCACGAAAAAACCTCGATGGTTTCCAAATGAAACTGTAAAACAGAATTGCTGCAAAATATAATTTGCGCGCCTTTTTCTCAACGGTTCATGCTCACTGATCCGATCCCACAAGTCCAATATAAACCAAGAAGTCCGTTCTCAATCACAGAATAAACAACAAGAAAACAGTCGTTGTTTGGGGCGCCCATTGATTGGGTGTTTTAAACAAGCTGTTGAAGATGACTGTCATAAAGTCAATCAACTATTATTCTCGCATCCCACGCAATAACACGGTATAAATACTCCCGACTGAGTGAATTCTAGTTTACTCCACTCCCAGTTCTGCAGAAGAAAGGTAAAATACTTTTACACTTGAGTACGTGAAAATGAACTTGCAACTGTTGTTATGCTTGGCGTGCAGTCTTCTCGTGGTTTTGCCATCAGAAGGATCTTACCGTAAGTCCGTTATAGAATTATCTATTTTTTTCATTTATATTACAATATATGAGTACTCATCATACATTTTGTTGGTCCATTCCAGGTCGTACAGCGATTAAACGACTCTTTGAAGACTTACTGCGAGACAGTGGAGGTAAAAATACATTCACAATTCACAATTTACACAATATGTTTTTCAAAAAGTTTTGTAAACTATTTCAACAAACTTTGAAGAGGATTTGAAATCTTTGTCACTCAAAACTAATGTCAAAGGAAATATTTTCAGCGCGAGAAATTTAGTTAATTTAAAGCTAAGAAAAGATTTAAACTAGCTTATAATACTTAGCTTATTCGATGGAAAATTTTGTGTTGCTTTTTGTTCAAATTCTTTGTACAAATATATTTGAACATACTTCCTAACCCCACCACCCATCGCTTTTGAACGTACAAGGGACAGTAAAAGGTCATAGTGAGTAACCCCGACGCTTCTTTTCCGTCAGTGGGTTCATTTTGAAAGTGGATATTCTAGGAGAAGAAGTCCAGTTATAAAACCGTGACTGACAAATGAGTTCCTCTGTTCCAATTCTAATTTGAAAAAAAACAAAAACACGCCATCCAATCACGATGCTTGAATAATGAAGAAGCCATATGAGTGTCAGACTCGTGCATTCAAGAACTATAGAGTTAGTGAGTACGTGAAAATACACTTCCACAAAGAATTTGGACAAAAAAAGCGACACAGAATCTTTAAATCGACAAAAAAATCGCCATTTCGACCTGACGGGCAGTACCAACAGTTTTTGCTAATCAAGTTCAATCAGGTGTAACGTTTAACGTTTAACGTTATACTATCGCAAAGTTCCCGCTCTCTCAGCATGAAGAGTTTGCCGGGTTTCCTAACCAGTCCCCCTCTACCAACCATGGTCAAACATATTGGCGACCCATATAAATGACAGACATAGTACATTACAATGCTAGACTAAATCATAATGCAAGATTTGAAAGATTTGATTATTTCCGTATCTGTCAACATTATCAGGGTGACTTGACGAGGTCAATATCTAAGGCTTTTTATAAAAGTAAACGAATTTTAAGGCAGAGTCAGACTTGAAGAGGTAAATGTCTAAGGCTATGCTTTTATACTACTGTATAATAAAAGGAAACGAGTTTTAAGGAGTGTCAGTATCCTCGGGAGCGACAGAAGATGAGTAACAGCTAGTGCGGATTTCAGTAGCGTAGGGAAAGCGTATGGCCAGGAGAGTATTTCGGAGTATTTGCTGGAAGTTTCACCGCGTAACAGCTTTTGTAGAACTTGTCTCGTAACATGGTTGTAAACGGCGGCACAGAATTTTCAGCGTTTTTCTGTCTCATTAGTCATATTCTAAACACCTTATTTTTCAGTAGCTGTAAATATGACACACACGATTAGTTAAGAGTTAGATGAACCTCATCCAACAAATGCTCAATAACCTTATTCAGATTTTTTTTTTTTCCCCGGTAGAGGAACTGCTTTGCATGTCCTGGTCAGATCAACAGCCAGAAATCTGTGGAGAAATGGTCAAAACTGATCCTGGATACTGTCAAGACTATGGCGATCAGCCCTTCTGTCGTAGGACTTGCAGCCCTTGTAAGTTTACTTATTAGTCAATGTACTGTGCTTTTTTGTACGCAACGAAGCGCGCGACGTCACTAAATCCCAGTCACCTTAGTTAAGCCATACTACATGCATGAGCGACTTGCGCGCAGACGTCGCGTGAGAGCTGATCGAGGGCAGATTAAGCATGCTGCCATCGAGAAAGCCTCATCTAAAATCAAAATACAAATGAAGATGCGAGCCAAGTTTACTACAGTAGAACCCTCTATATAGCGGTCACCCTCTATATAGCGGCCAGTGGTCAAAGTCCCAACCTGAAGAAGTTTGATTTTTGTAGTACAGGTTCTACTCTGGGTTCTACTGTACTTATCGTTTCGTGTTTCATGTTTTTTTCCGCAATGAAATTTGCTTGACTTTTAATCACATTTTTTCTTTTTTCTTTCCTCAGGCGGACCTAAAAGTAAGTTGTCTTTCTTATTCCAAAGCATTCTTGAGGTTTTTGAGTGCATTTCACCTTTTTATTGAGTCTCCTATGCAGCCGCTATTAGTGTCGTCACCCAAAGCTACCCTCCTCCCCTGGGGCATAACCGTTATTTAGTGAGTGCTTTCATCTCGATTACCAATATATGAAAACTAGTCAAGTAAAAACGAATACAAAAGTCGAACTTCATATGACATAAAGACCGCCTTATTATTCATTGCTTTTGATGCGTAGCTGAATACGTCGGGAATTTGCGACGTTTGACCTGAGCCTTACAGAAAAATAAAGATATAAATAATACTTTTACTTTCTCGTTTCAGAATTGAAGCCTCCTGCGCCGTCAGGTAATGAAAGCGTTAACATTATTCTTAAACTTTCTTAAGAAAAAATATATTTGTAACGATCATCCGAAGAGCAAAAATCCCTTACATAGTTATCATTGAAACTACTTTATTATAATTTTCTTTGAAGTCTCGTGTTATCACATGATTTCCGATGGTCAGTATTTTATGGCGGGAAAAACTTCCCGCCAATGTTTACAAAATTAAACTAGTCTTCGAAAATTTCAATCCTTTAGAGTATAATTCAATACATCATGATCATTTTCAACTTGCTGGTTTCCAGCCGACATGTTGGATGAAGTTAACAAAAGATTTTGTCTCGCTTTAATCATTAGTCTTTTTTGTTCGATTCAACATGGCCGCCTTATCTTTTATTATTATTTTTTGCAAGAAATTCTTCAGTACAATGTTGCCGAGAAATTAAAAATCTACTACAGTGTTGAGAATTGCCTACCCTGGTCCCAGAGGCTCGACGATTTTTCTCCCGGCCACGTATACAAGAATTGCCGGCCTTACTCTTCAATGGCTTTTAGTAACTAAAGTGTTAGCTGACGTACTATTTTGCCTTTCTTACTACAGGTGAATGTGAGGACAAGAGAGACGACTGCGCATATTTAATGAATTTGTACGGGATGGATCACTGCAAAGGGCAGCCCACTTATGCTTCAAAGTACTGCAGGAAATACTGCAAACGTAAGTAACATAACATTACTTTTTTCCTTGACGTTAATAGTTACCAAAGTATTGCCACTTCAAGTTACAATTTGATATTAGGCTATGAATTAAACTTGACCAATACCAGATAGTTGAATCTGATATTTCCTCATCTAATGGTTATGAAGTGTGATGAGACTAAAAATACCTTGCAATAAAGTCAAGCGTGCTGAGAGTATTGTGTCCTACCGCTTAGGTAGTTAAGCGTATAACCAGAATGACGTGATAAAATTAATAAATCAAAATGTTGGCACTAAAATCAGACTATAGATTGAGCGCGCATGAGTCACTAAAAATATATCTATGTACGACGCGCGCGTATAACATAGTTTAGCAGCATTAGATGACTTCAATGTAAGTGGACTCAAGTGTTCATTTATCGCTTATCAGTACTTCAGTCTTGACCAAGCGTGCGCTGTTTGTAACTTTGAGTAGCATCTTTTTACTTATAGCCTATATGAATTGCTTTTGCGTGTAGTTCGTCTTTTATAATAGCCTATTGCGCAAATATGGTTAATATAATGAATATTATTAATGTAAAGAATATTATTAATATAATAAAGAATATTATCAATATAAAGAATATTAATAATATAAAGAATATTATCAATATTAAGAATAATATTAATATAAAGAATATTATTAATATAATAAATTCCTTGTTTCAACAGTTTGCCAGAAACCCCTGGGCAGCGTCTGGAACCCTTGAGGTACATGTAACATTAAAGCGCACTTTATGCCTGATACAATACTTTCAATATTGATATCTACATGAAGCACTGAACAGGTTAATGCTGAATTACTCCTGTTTCATTGTTACGTCTTTAAACTTTCATTATATAAATGACTGTGACGTCATTCCTGGCATTTGGGGTTTACTTTCCAATTCAAGTAAAGTCGATATAAAAAGTAATGTATCAGGAATTACGTGCACTATTTACTTCATTAATATTACAGATTTGAGAATGATCTCATTCCAGTCATTGCTTCCAAATTTACACACTCTTCTTGTTTGTACGATAGAGTACCGTTTCCATGGTGATTGGCTTAAAAATTCTGAACATAGATACTATAATGATATGCATCAATTAATAACGCACGTTCTCATTGGTCGATGCGCGCCATAGCTTTCTTGTCATGAGATGCTAAAATCACTAAACTTTACATTAATCTCTTTCTAGGAATGATGATAGAATCATGTAGCAATATGAGGCAAGATGTTGGTCTAACGCTTAATTTGACATTTGAGAATTCAATGCTCAATAGATCGATATTGATAAGATGATCAAGCTTATTGTACTATAGTTAAGTTTCAATATATATTCCTAGCAATTATGTTAATAAGTTGATGACTTGAGATTTGACTCGACAAAGAAATAATATTCCTTTACTCAATATTATATCATTTAAAACACTTGGTCGGTTATACTTTCCATTATCCAACAATCGTGTACTATAGTTTTATAAATTTTGACAATACTCTTTTAAATATCATGAATAATAAAAGTTTCTACAAAGTATTTGATTACAACTTGGTTATTTTATTCAGTATCACTTTGACAACACCAAATATCAGTATTGCTCCTTTAAGCTTTGTCTTTGGAAGAAAAGAAAAACAAACAAACAATCAAACAAATAAACAAATAAACAGACAGACAGACAAACAAATAAACAGACAGACAGACAAACAAACACACAGACAAACATATATACATACAAAAAAACAGACATACAAAAGAACACACAAACAAACAAACAAACAAACACACACGCAAACAAACAGACAGACAGACAAACAGACATACAGACAAACAAACACACAGACAGACAAACAGACAGACAGACAAACAAATAAACAGACCGACAGACAGACAAATAAACTGACAGAGAGACAAACAAACAAACAAATAAATAAACAAACACACAGACAAACAAAAAAATGCAGGTTGGTGTCCTTTCACAAATGGATGCAGACTAGTGCCTTAATTTTCTATTCCTAAAGTTCAACGATGGCAAAAAATAAAAAACTATTTGTATCCTTTCTTATTTAAATAGTCAACAGAATTTTTAAATGATTTGAATTGAAATTATGTACAATAGATTATGTATGTGAGGATGGGGACGGGGAGGAAGAGAGTTATTCTATCACATTTAAATTAGTCATTCAAGAAATTTATTATCCTTGGACACTTGGTGCATCTGGGGGTCTGTCTCTCCCTCCCTTGGGATACAGATGCCCAAGAACCCTCCCCTAGGGATGCAGATACCCAAGAACCCTCCCTTAGGGACGCCAATGTTAGGATGACTACAGTATAAATCAATCTAAATATAATAATGAATAACATGGCTTCTAAATTCTTCTAGTGTGGGATAAAAAGTAAGTAATGGCTTATGAGAACCGACAAGATGGTTAGTAAGTGTGAAACTCTACACAGTGAGGTAGAGCTTGGAGTTGTCTTCTGGGTGGGAACACGCGAAGGTACTGGAAGCAAGCTGCTTGGATAATCATTCTCTAACATAAGAGTACACCAGTCATCTGAATCTGAAGATGAACAATATCATTTTCAATTCACAGTTAGTCTATGTACAGCTAGTGTCATACTTGTATAATTTGTGCATGCAAATACTTTCTTGTGAAAAAAACGTTGACTTCCCTTGATGGTAAAGGACAGCTATGCTACCTTTGCATTTGAAACTGAAATATCTGACATTTAAGCGCTCTTCAAACAATTTTTTACCCTAGTAAAGTTTCCTTCAAGCAAAATCAGGATAGCAACCATTGATGACATTCATTAGTGCCATTTCAGCAGAAAATAGAGGTGAGTAACTATGGAAATCCATATGTAGTGCTGGTAGTCCATGTACATGGTGCTGGGATAGAATCAATTATCAATAACTTACCACCTATACTTGGAGCAAGGCGGTACCAGAACTGCACATCTGAATCACAGCCCTTGGCTGGATTACAGTAGAACTCATACTTGACTGTATCTGAGTGTGCATCCCAACACTGGCCTAATGTGCTCTTCAGAAAGGAAACAGGATTAAATATCACTATATATATTGCACACTATACCAATTACCACACCCAATGTTATCCATACACTATATTATGTACCACACCCACTGTTACCCATACACTATACTATATACCACACCCACTGTTACCCATACACTATACTATATACCACACCCACTGTTACCCATACANACTGTTACCCATACACTATACTATATACCACACCCACTGTTACCCATACACTATACTATATACCACACCCACTGTTACCCATACACTATACTATACACTATACCCACTGTTACCCATACACTATACTATGTACCGCACCCACTGTTACCCATACACTATACACCACACCCACTGTTACCCATACACTATACTACATACCCCACCCACTATTATATGATACATTCTTACCTATGCATATAAACTATAATATACTTACTGTGCCACACCCACTGTTACCTCCATCATCTTTTACACTAAAAAGAACACATTAAAAATATAAATTTTTCAGGTTCACTTAATTTATGTAAATAATTTTTAAAAAAATTTTACACACCATATCTTACTCCCTTCGAGGATAGCCTGTGCCTGTTTCAATATTACGAAAAAATGATTATTTTTAACATTTGAGAATATTTGACGTAACTTAAAATCTATTCCAGCTATTCATGTCAGAATGATCTACCTGCCAAAACATATATAGCTCATGAGGCTGAAGGCTGAATGATCTATTGACTTACTGACTTAGTGTAAACCTACTATCTTGCATGTCGATATCTAAACGTAAGCTATCTAAATAAGTCCACTTTAATCAAAATATACCTACTAATCCGTCTATTCATTCTGGTCAAATATTTGGATGTAAAAAAATATTAAAATTAGTTTCAAACATCTATTTTGTGTTGTTTTGGTTTTCAAACTCAGCACATTTTGCTACCAGTGGCCATGGTCTACCACTGTCACTAATAGACTACTCAGCCAATCAAAGCACAAGATTTGTGATAGATCATTAGCAATAAATAATAAATGAATAAATAAATAAATGGGATTTAGCAGTGGCATTTCTACAGAGTAGCTATTCATCCACTGTAATTCCAATAAGAATTTAGGAGTTCATTTTTGCTGAGGGAGGAAAGCCGGGGAACCCGGAAAACCCTCGAAGCACAGGAGAGAACCAACAAACAACTCTACTCACATGCGACACCGAGCTCAGCGGGACTTGAACCCGGGTCGTGTTGGTGGGAGGCGAGCGCTCTCACCACTACGCCACCCGTGCTTCCCTAAGTAGACTGTGGCATTAGGAATTTACAAGTAATGTCCCAAATAACTGCTAAATTCCTTACAATGCGTGATCTTTCATATTTTAGCTTCAGATTAAAATTTCCTGAAGAAATAGAAGGATATAGCTGTGCATGTTGTGTGCAGTTTAAATCTGACACATGCAGAATTTGGCTGGACATTGTTTTTCCAATCCCCAAGTCATCTTAAAAATATCTTTTTATAAGATACGAATTAAAATGGTTGTTATTTTGGATAGGAGTGACAAAATAGAAAATGTATGTGCATGTTTAGTTCTCTGAAGTATGTGCCCCAATACCCGGGGGGTACTCCCACATATGGACTATACGGGGATGATCTGCTGAACAGGATATGGTTTTTCGAGCCTTTTGTCATAAACAAGATATGCAATTTCACTCAAGTTCCAAGTTCTTCCTGAGTTTCCTGTCATATTCAGGGTTTCTACTTTCGTATTGACCGAAACTGGTTATTATAGTCGTAAAAAAACGATACGCGAGATGACATGATAATTGAAACAGGAACTCAGGGCAATTAATTATATCTTTTGTCATAAACAGGGTCTACAAATTTGAGCTTTGTTGTCATAAACAGGGTACCCCTTTCAGAATCCCAGCGGAACACCCCTACCCAAATCCTGGCGGAGTACCCCCCCTCCCCCGGGCCCCAACAACTAAGAGCACAATTTTTAACAGTTAATTTATGAAGCTATTTTAAATCATTATTTGTTGCAAATGACAATCACCTTAATTTCAACTGAACGACCAGTAAGATTTTGCAGAGTGACACATGGATTCATTAAGTTAGTGCTGGTTGGTGGGTATTCAGCAAAACCATACATAAAACCATTCGGTCGCTTGCTATAATCTCGAAGTGATGCTGGGTCTTTATCATAATTGGATTTAGGGATCACATCAAATGGCTTACAGTTTTTAAATGCAGCATTTACAAGGACTGAAAAAAATCATAAATTATAATTATCATAATTAGTAATTATAAATTAATTCTTTAATATACATACAAATTCTAAACATTTTTTTGATCGCTCCTCCATGACTTAATTATAAGGCTGTAATTTGCTTAGGTTAGTTTATCAGTAGTTTTTCATGATCTAGATCAACCTCAGGCAATTTCGAGGGGAGTCATGATTAAATTAGGAAAAACCCCAGTCGGAATAGTCGACCCCTTGCATGTGACATTGAAGGAGTTCAATTTGGAGGACAAAGAAAAAGAATTTCAATCTTCTGAAAATTGCAAACTTATTGTTATGTCATCCAAATTGAGCTGCATTTCGACGAGGGGTCTATTGCCTAAAATTTATCATAGGGCATAAAAACATAGTTTGGGCTGCCTGTGCTTATAGGTAACGATTGATTTCATCCATGACCGTCCTACTTACGGTTATTTTGCAAAGTGCACAAATTCAGTTTAATAGGGGGAAAAATCGAATAATAGAAATAATATTTTGAAGTACGGAGAAACAAGTCATTTTCATCTCTCTTTTGAAATTTTGAGGGCGAAGGTTTAGTACATATAATATATACATTGCCCAACATTTGAACACGACTTAATCGTAACATGCCGCGGTCAAATAAAAAATATTTGTCGACGTTATAAGTGAATCTTGAAGGGCATAATTATCAAGAACAGGACCTCATCGAAATTATACAGATCAAGCTAGGACTTTTGAAAGAGTCATGACCGGAAATATGATTTCTTGTAGTTAGCAAACGATGAAGCCGATACAGTAAATTATTCAAATATGCTGAAGCATATTCATACGGTTAAGTAGTTGTGAAACCTCAAAAATGCTATAACGATTTTTCTTACCTCTGTGGCTTGTAAATTCGACGACAGTGATAAAGACAGTTATAACCAAAGATCTGAAACGACGGTACATAGTAGAATATCGTCCTAAGACCCGAAGGAATTTGAAACACCACTGTCAACTCAGCCTCACACAAAGCCCTTGACACATGCCATTCTAAATGATTACGACTTTTGTTTTTGAGTGACGTCAATCGTCCGAATCCAAAATGAAAAGAAGTTTGTTTTTCTTACACTTTTTCTTCGAGAAAGGATTTATTATTCAAAGTTATAATTGTTTCAGATTTAGGCCAACTCATTGAGATCGTTTTTGACTCTATTATTTTATTTAATTTATTTTTAATACCTAGACACCTTCATAATAAACGGCAGCTATAGATGAACGGTCTCAAAATACAGTAAAATCTATACAGCCTAACTTTAGACTTTCGAAAAGTACGCCGCCCTCTCAGTGTATCGCTACTGCGCGCTCGAATAAGAGGTGGACACCTCTATAAAAAGCGGAGACCAGGACAAATGTGATATATCAAATACAGTACATCAAGAGTTCCGCGCTACTGCTCTTTGCGTATGCTTAAGCACAGGTAGCCCAATCTTTTGTTCTGTGCGTTGTAGTATAGTATTTGAATGTAAACGGTAATATTTCATAGCATGAAAAATTAGTACTTTTAAGAAAAAGAACTACTTTCCTTGATAGCTTGTCGTATCTTTTGATATTTTGCTGATCTTGAAGCCAGTTTGGTGCGTTTTGGATTGGGCTGCCTGTGGCTAAAGGGGACGAAAAAATGATATATTTTGTTTTTCCTATTGAGCACAATTTTCATTAAATATCCAAGAGCAAGTAGCGTTAAACTTATTCCAAAATAATAATAAACCAAAATAAAGCAATCTTTACAACCCATAATCCCACTTTTTGACCCCTTGAGCATGCGCTTAGAGCAAGTAGCGCGGAACTCTTGATGCAGATGCAGATTACTTTCATTTTCGATTTACTTGCTCTGTTGACTAAGGCCAACCTCGTCCCTGAAATATTCTCAGCTCTGTCTGTTTCTGGCATCTTAGACTGAACCAGATTTTCACCTCGTCATCTTAAAAATCGACCCTAAAAGTTAAAACAATGGAAGCTTCAGCCTGGCAGACCAAGTTATCTTCCTTCAAAGAACGTAATATGTACGCATACGACAAGTCCTTGTTCTTTGATGTAGAGTTGTCTGTGATGGATGCTAATGGAGACAAAGTCACAATCCCAGCACACAAGTACGTCCTGGCTATCAGTAGTCCTGTCTTTGAGGCCATGTTCTACGGAGAATTAGCAGAGACTGGACGAACTATCGAGCTGCCAGAATGCACCAAGGAAGGACTACAAGAAATGCTTCGATACGTGTATTCAGACGAGGTCAACTTAACCGGAAGTAATGTTTTGGAAGTGCTTTATGTAGCAGAGAAGTATATGCTGCCGTTCCTGAAGGAGAAATGTGAGGAATATCTTGAAAAGGAGCTTAAACCAGAAGATGTGTTCTACGTATTACCACAAATACGCAACGAGAAGGTTGAACAGAAATGCTGGGATATACTGGATAATGATGCTGAAAGAGCTGTGTATTCTGAGGCATTTCTGAATATTTCAAAGGAAATGTTGTGCAAAGTGCTTGGTAGGGACACCATGTCCATTGATGAAGTGGTTTTATTCCAAGCAGTGGAAAAATGGGCCTTGAATAAACTCAAAGAAAAGGGTTTGGAAGAGAACAGGAAGAATAAGAGAGCAGTACTTGGGGAAGAAGTGATCAAACTCATCCGATTTCCACTCATGTCAGAAACTGAGTTCGCTGAGAAGGTATTACCTTGTGGGATTCTCAAGATGGATGAAGTTACTGAAGTAATTCGGTTTTTTAAAAAGTTAGCTCTGCTAACTAGTTCATTTAGCAATACGATTAGAGGTAAATGTAAGAGTAATAATTATTGTTTTACACCCAACACAAGGTTCGACTCACTTGCAGCACCCACTGGTATTGGCAGTGCTTGGGCATATACCAGTACAAAAAGTGATGCAATTGATTTTAAGGTAAACAAACCCCTATCCCTCGCTGGCATAACACTTTTTGGAAGTAATGGTTCCACTTATACAGTTTCTTTGTCCTTGTATAAAAGTGATGAAAAAATCAGGCAGGTTTGTACCTCCATCCCAATTGTAAGTAAGCAGATGAGTGGATACCATGGATTAAATATCATGCTTGGCGAACCTGTTCCTCTAGAACCAAATGTTGTTTACACTATCGAAGCTAAGATATCAGGACCATCCTCATATTATGGCCACCTGGGTAAAACTACTGTTCATTTTGAAGATATCGTAATAACGTATCTGAATTCAAATAAATCGACCAATAGCACAACAGCACAACGGGGTCAATTCCATTCACTGGCCTTTAAAAGACGTTAGAAAGCCATACAACTCGAACACATCAGATGTGAGTTACATGTAGATATTTCAACATTGTCCTACTTAACATTATATACAAAGTCTGTATTTTAGTTTTAACTTTTTTTAAACGCACCTAAGACAGTCTGCCAGTTTGCTACCTTCTAACTTATCAATCAGTGTTCTTTACAAAACAAGCTGTTTTCAAATAATGAAATACGACTTGCTGTATAGATGTGGTTAGATAGTTCTAAGACTTCAATTCTAATAATTCTAACGTGTCTATCATTTATCGAATCGTTTCGCCTGCCACGTGTATAAGCACGATATTAAACCGGCAATAGCAGCATAATTGAATTCCCTAATGAGGCATAAACTCTTTCCCTCCCCCCATTAGGATTGAAATTCTCACCCGTCCAGTTTTTCCTAATCTCGATACTTTAATATTTATTTAAACTTTAGAATCACTTTAACTTTCCTGACATGAAATATGGCATCCTGTACCATTGGTGTATAAAAAGTTTGAGTTAATTAATCCATATCAATGTAAATTTTAAATACGACTGAAAGATAAAGCTATAATACTCAAGAGAACGAGAACAGTTGGAAAACCGAATACAAAAAAGGAATCTGAGATTAAAAAAAAAATTAATGTTCAAACTAAAAAAGGTTCGTCTATATAGAGTACTTGTTTTTTGGTATGAATGTTAAAAAGAATACGGCGCGCGCGGTACGCTCATGACACGGAACCGACCAAATCCGCTCAACCAATCACCGCGCACGTCTACTTCTGAACCAATGAGAACGATTTGCCCACAGGTAGCCCAAACTTGGCCTTTCTAATTAGGTACTGGTGGTTTTAGTGCCTTGAAGGAAAGCACTTATAATAAACACGGTACGGCACGTCGGTAAAATCAGATTTTGAACCCAATATGTTCTAATGATTTCAACTTTGAATAGAATTAAAATACTTTGGCTGTTCTTCTCCTCTGACTAATAACGTCTCTCCGCCAATTTTAGGCCCTTTTCTTTCCTGGAAGAAAAAGTCGAGATTAAAATTCCTAATAGTTAAATTGTATCGATACCTTGAAACAATTTATGGGTTAAACAAAGCCGTAAGGGCATGGCTAACTCACAGATAGAACCCTAAAACAACCTCTGAGCTGATTAAGTCAGTGCGCGGCTAACTCACAGATAGAACCCTAAAACAACCTCTTGGCTGATCTAAGTGAGGGTATGGCTAACTAACAGACTGAACCCTGAAACAACCTCTGGGCTTATCTAAGT
>NW_022261051.1:117016-143590 GCF_009602425.1 Actinia tenebrosa | reverse complement strand
CCCCCCCCCAGAGGCCCAGAGGGTATTTTTGCCCACCACAGTACCTGCATGTAACCTTTGGTAACTTTGAAGAATAGCTAATAGCTCTAGTTCCACAGTGTTTGCAAGCAAAGAACCGCTTTGAAGCTTTGGTTTTCTTGAGTGGGTGATTTTCCTTGAAGCAAATGTCTGCCGCACTTTCATCTATGTATTTACACTGGAAACAAAATGACAATTATTCATTGTTTAGTGGTATCAAGCCGGACTCGGTTTCGCGTTCATTATTCCGCCAATAAAATATTGAGTTATGAAATATCGTGTGGCGAAAAAGTAGGCTAGGTAGCCGGCCTTGGCCATGGAATATCATGGAAACGATTTGATTGACCACCACCAAAACCTATTTTTTCGCAATGACAAATTGTAAGACACAGCGTTTTTTTAAAGAGTGTATGGTTGTCTAACAGCATTTTATAATCAGTTTTTTTCCTGACTTTTTCAAAGTATAYCGCATTTCGGATCCTTCTCAGACTGTCATTCTAGATTCAACCGTCTCTGTCCTTAATTGATTCTAAATAATAAATAACACATCAAAAATCATAAAATAACTGTTTTTAATCTCGAGTTCTGGTTGGTCAGAAGCGCATGCTTTATGAGAGCACACAGCACGAGTGCGCCCTTTCAGTTGCGTCATTCGGTTAAATAACGGTTATTGTAATTTGTATTTTATAAAGGAAACAGCTTGCTGTACTGTGCTGTGTGGAGTTATAAAGTCCTTGAGGATTGGCAAAACACTCGAGAAGTGTCCAGAAGCACTCCACTACGCATCATGCTTCTTCTAACACTCCTCTCGTGTTCTGCCAACCCCCAAGTGCTTTATAACTGCACACAGCACGAGAGCGCATTTTCTATTCCTTCTTAGCTGCGCATAATCTCCTCCCACCTCCCTAGCAAAATAGATCTATTTAGAACTGAATTGGTCTCATACGTTATCCCAATCTCGTACACAGAGTCAGTCCTCAAGCACCTTTCTGCTTAGTCGTCCGCTGACCATATATTAAGGCCGGAAGACTTTGGGCTCGAGATTGGCGTTACATATTGAGTTAGAATGTCAGAACACATATCGCATACCTTCTTACAACAATAGACCGTCACGGTGAGTTCCTTGATGGCTTTCATCTTATCCTCTAATCTTTCTTTCTTCTCGAGTTCGTTGAAATATTTTTCCTGCCTTTCTGCTTGCACCTGATCATATAATAACAAAAATAGAGATTATATCATAGCCACGATATAACGCGCGCTCCGATTGGTTAATTAGCGTGCGCGAGCGTGCATCCAGAAATGGATGGTGCACACTGACGTAATTGAGTAGTGTGCGCTATGTAATGAAGATGTCGTTAGAACAAAATTTGAATTGTTTTTAGATAAGAAATTTTTTTTTAAAGGTTTTGCTATGTTATAAGAGCAATGGACAATGCTTAGTTGTGCGTATATCCAGTTCTGGATGCACTTAAGAGGTTGCTTAAGCACTCAAAAAGCTAGAGCTGCGCTTACGCTTATGCTTCAATCGTGCTTAGAAACCTCCCGCGTGCATCCAGAACTGGATATACGCACGCTAAGCATTGACCTTTCCTTAAACAAATGCCGACATCGTAAAATGGGAACACTTACAGTAGGCATATTTTAACTTAGCTGTAATTTTACCCCTTTTAACTGGCTCTTGGGAAGAAAGATTTTCCCACAGTTTAAATCAACAGCATTCATAAACATCCTTTTTCAAGCAATGCTGTGAGAAATAGGAATAATAATCAAGAGAATGATTTCACGAGAAAGTTATATTTTCTTGTGCCTCCCCTTACCGATTCTACTTGATCGTTGTGCAAAGATTTTGCACGCAGTAATCTTTTGCCTTCGTTTGAATTTAAGTTAATGACACCAAACTCGGGACCCAAGAGTCTTCTCTTCTTTGGCTGGTTTTCTGGACTGGAATTTTCTAAGAAGGAACAAAGGAAACAAAGGCTTAATCTTTTAACACTACCCTTTTTATTTTAGCAATTCTTTAGAACATTTGTGACAAATTACTCACCAGTTGCTTACTACTCCTGTTTCAATACAATACAATATAATACATAATATACCTCACAACATCACTCTTTTACAACACCCTTTTGTCACTCCCGTGCCAATCCCGTACCACTCCCGTGCCACTCCCGTACCACTCCCGTGCCAATCCCGTGCCACTCCTGTACCACTCCCGTGCCAATCCCGTACCAACCCCGGACCACTCCCGTGCCACTCCYGTACCACTCCCGTGCCAATCCCGTGCCACTCCTGTACCACTCCCGTGCCAATCCCGTACCAACCCCGGACCACTCCCGTGCCACTCCCGTGCCAATCCCGTGCCAATCCCGTACCAACCCCGGACCACTCCCGTACCACTACAGCTCGTAGGCCACTCCTATATCACACCTTCACTAACTATACCACTCTTATATTTACTCTCTTGGCCACCCTACAGACCAGATCACTACAAACTTTGCGTTGGTCACCTTCACCCCCACCCCCACCCCCACCCGCATCCGTATCACATCCTAACAACTCTTGGGCAGGTCCTGTATCTAACCCATACTATTTTTTGCAGATATTGCTTACCATTTGACTGTATTGTGCTGCTGTTTATATTACTCTCCACTCGTTGTTCTACATTCTTGTTTGCCAAGGGTGAAATCTTTTTCTTGACGGCATTTGGATTGCTTTTTTCGAGAGGTCCTTTGCTACGAATCATAGATAAAGCGCGATGCTAAAACGAAACGAAAAGAAAAGTAAAGAAATTTTGCATTGCGTATTTCTGTCGATCCTACGATCCTTCGCGTGCTATTGACTACCGCACAAAATCTTCTCTACACAATCAAAATTACATGTAACGCGCTTTACCTTTGCGAGCGCAGATGATTTACTCGTCTTTTGAGGGAAGCCATCAAATACGATATCTCCACCTGGTTGGATACCTTTCCCTAGCATTGGTACCAATGACTTGGTTCTTGCTACCTCCCTAGACTTTTGAACATCTCGATTGTGGTTCTTGAGTAGTTGGGATGCGGACATTTCTTTTACTGTTTCTTTTTTGTTTTCCTCTATTTTTCCGTAAAAGGAAAGAGTATGGATTGACAATGAATTTTTTGAAGGGAGGGGAGAGAAGGGATATGTTGGTACGAATTACTTTTGGATAGACTTCAAAATACCATGTATCTCTAGGTCGGTGGCGTAGCGACTCTAAGTGCGAGCGAGCGCGTTTTGGCGGTTGCGCAAGTTCCCGCCAATTCCACAAGAACTGCAATAATCATTCAGCCCTGAAGAAAACTATTTAGTAGAAAAGGAATTATTATCAAGACATGGAATAAGATAGTTTCGCAAACTTTTCGACTTTTCTTTTCAAAAATAACGAAAAGTTCTTCGCTATTGCTGTCCATCTTCTTTCTATTCGCTGTAAAGAAGCAGACTACGGTACCTTGGACCATAAATACTTTTAATGCCAATTAAAAGACTAGACTGCATATTAGCGGTTGCCAGAGGTGCCTTCTTATTGCTTTCAGTTCGACCCCGTTCAGCTGCTCCACTGTCATACTTGCGCTGGTGTATAACGATAACAAGTCTTACAAGGAAAGGTGGGGCATTATCACTGGCACTGAGACGATACTGTGTCTGTAGTACTTACGTTTTTCTTTATCCAAGTGTAGATACTTGACGAGATTCCTGGTGCCCACAGACGGCTGTGCCAATAAGTCTAGACTGAAAATCAGAAATGCGGTCCATTTTACATGCATGATTAAGCAGTTGTTTTTACTCTGGATTGAATGGTCATGTAGGAATCAATCTTTTACAGTAATATCGAATTCCCCGATCTTTTATACAAATATCCAAATTTTGCAACAACAACAAAAATAAAATAAAAAAAATAAAGAATCAAACTTACAAATGCGTGGATGGTTTATCAGTGTTGTTCGTTGTAGTTTTCGAAGGCTTTTCCTTTATAGCTGTTACTACATGTATAATAAATGAATGAATAAATAAAAGAGAGTATAAATGGAGAGAAGGATTAGAATGAATTTGATTAGATGGATGAACACTAACTTATAACTACACTGTACCTTGTGAGGTTTTAACATTTTGTGCGTTGTCAAGAGCAGCCAAGGACACATTTTTGGTCTTCTGTGGTGCAGCACTGTTCAAGGTTAGTGTTTTTCCCTGATACATGAATGTTGAGGAAGACATGTCTTTACAGAGCTTCTTGATAAGAGGACTTTTGTTTGGAGTTTTGTACCTGATAGTAAAGAAGAAATAAAGGATGAGCCCAATTGAAAAATGTTGTTTGTCGTATGGGATTTCGGGAACATTTCCTGTTTATGAAGACTATGTACTGTATGCATAAACTCACCTGAGTGGTCGATAAAGAGGCATTCCCATTATCTATGGGAAGCACGGGTGGTGTAGCGGTGTGAGCGCTCGCCTCTCATCAATGCAACCGGAGTTCCAGTCCTGCCAGGTTTGGTGTTGTATATGAGTAGAGTTTTTCCTCCCTCCACAAAATTCAACTTCTAAATTCCAATTCGGTCATGGAATGAGGGCCACAGGTTTGTTAGCCACTGGCTATTAAGTGCTACCCTCGTCAAAAAAAGGACGGTCATCGGCACTGAGGGTTGTCGCTGCCAGGGGGTGTACATCAGCAGTGGATGGATGCACACATATTTCATTACTGCAGTAATGGTTGTGAAAGTACAGTACAGTACTTCAATATGGGCAGCTACATCATCGTAGCAGCTGACCACAAATCAAATGGCCATGATCATTATTAATCAGCCAACAATGACTGACCTAGAGGCCCTGACTCCTCTTCTGCAATATGGATGATTAAACCCAATTTTCAAAATGATTATACTGGTAATATCTTTTCTTTTTTCTTTCCGAAGAACTTACTCTGACTGCAGTTCTATTCTTCGCGATTGAACTTTCTTGTATGCTGAAGTGATATGATATTCACAGAACTCCCCATACTGCCTGTTGGATGATGAGAAAAATCAAAATTAATAAAAAAATTTTGAATCAGGAAATCAGTTTAAATATGTGAAATATTTTCTTTTTTTGTGTACAATAATGTAATTTCCCCTCCCCTTCAGGTTCACATCCATTTTTTCCTTTTTTCTTTTCATCCTCCACAATTTTCATTTGCCTCTTTTAAAATCTTCTAAACGAACATGAATTTTAGAAATGCCTCCAAAATTAACAAACTGACATTGTTTGAATTTAACAAATGCAAAATGCCAAACAAATTTCTCCATTCTTTTGCTTGGCCCCCAGGATGTCAGTCATATTTGGGTTCATAAAATGTTTGACAGGTGAAATTTAAGGACTTTTTAAGTAAAAAAACTTTCAAGGACAGGATCTTGAGTATAATTTATGACAAAAAAGGAGAAAAGAATACAGAAAATTGTTTGTTATTCTCATATTGTATGCTATGACCCAAGGAACATTTTGCCATATCAATTAGACCTTTCCCAAAAACATTATTGAGCTCCTTCAATAAGTGATAGGAAAACACTACAAACCTCTACTTAGCAAGTAGTATACATATACGCTCTTTAAAAAGGTACTTGCATAATTTGAACATTATAAAAATCAGTTTCTCTTGAAATAACCCCAATCTTACTTGTTAACGATGTTGGTGCATGATTTTCCATCCTTCTTTGTGAGAGCCAAGCAGTGGCCAAAATCTCTACTAATGCCCATCATCATCAGTTTCTTAGGATTATCCAGTGTAAGGGCTAGCTCCTGAGACTGTTTCTATAAACATTGAATCAAAACATAAATTAGCTGAATAGCAGCAAGAGCACTCGTCTCTCACCAATTTAACACAGGGTGCATACAGATTTGCTAGTCAGTTCTCATCTTGGCTTTGAGAATTTTTTTATAGATTCTCTAATTTTCCTTCAGCTGCAAATTTAAACTTCTAAATGCCGATTGGGATTACGTGGAAAAGATCCAATGTGTGAAACCATTGTTAAATTCCCATTATGAATATGCTACCAATGGATCAAAAATGTTTACTGCAAAACAACGGTTTCAAAACAACATTACCATACAACAACTATAACTGGAACAACTAAGCAATTTCCAGCCTTATAGTACACTCAACAAAATTACTCGACTCTGATTGGTCGAGAGGAGTACGATTATAGCGTTAATTGTACTCCGTAGGAGTACCGAATTAAGTCGCTATGGCAACATGGCCAAAACAATGTCAAAGCAATTATTTTCTATCATTTTGTACTTAAAAAACATAAATAAAATTTTAAAGCGGTAAGAACTAATCTTTGCGCGATGGACTGAAAATCGGCCGCCAAATAGACAAAGATGAAGGGCGTCGCTTCGCATTTTTTACTGAAATTTTGTTGAGTGAACTAAAGGCTCGTGCAATTACAAGAACTTTCAAAACATTACTCGTGTCTATTAATTTCCAAATTGTACTCGAGATCGTGCGATTTCCTATACAAATTCATACAAATTTGGTTCTGGATTACTGACAATATTTTTTTTACCTCTTTAGCAGGGAGTATAGATGGATTGAGTAATGCAATAACACTCCCCTCTGTGGTCTTCCAGTGTTTTTTATACACTTCCCCAAACAAGAACAGTGCGACAGTATCATTTGCAGTTGTTGCTCCAAGATCTGAAAGTTTCCAGATCCCATAGGTTTTGCCCTGAAAGGTCAAAGTGGATAATAAGGTATACTATTGTACAGAATGATCTGAACCCAGGTGAATGAATGTTAATCAAAGTGTTATGATCATCTGGGTGGATGTAGTCCTGAGAAGGACTGTTTGATGTGACTGATGTCTCGACAATCTGAGCGGAAGTCATCTTCAGAGTCAAGTGAAGAATAAGGTAACTACTGTATTTGCTATAACTGAGTTAAGGTCATTTCCAGTCACACAGGGCAATGAAAGTTTGGGTTTGTTTCACCGCTTCAACAGCAAACTCAAGAGGTATTTGAAAATTTACATATAGTTTGGATTGGGAATCATTTACATGCATGTAGTTATGGTTATGGTCGCTGATTTCGAAGTAGTGGGAAGAAAGGAGGAGGAGAGATATAAAAGAGAAGTTGCAAGCCTTTCTCTTTTGCCTTCTTCTCATCCCCAAATTAAACCCCTCCTTTCCTCCCTCTCACCAGTTCCCTTTGCTTGGTACTGTATACAGTACACAGGGTTCCCATTGTCCTGGAATCCCAATTTGAACAAAGTAGGGTTTCTGTACAGTATAGACCAATTAAATTCAAAACTCGCACTGATGTGAGGCTTAAGTTGTGAAAAAAGGGATCTGGCGTGACTTGAAGTAATCTGGCCTGATTCAAAAGTCACAAATCACGCCAGATTCCTTTGTTCACAAATTAAGCCTCACATCGGTGCGAGTTTTGAATTTGGTCTATGCAAGGGTTAAAACACAATGTTAATGCATGGCACGACTGCATTAGTTTTTTTTTGCATTTTCACAAAAAGTTCAACACTGTATTATATTCTTGGGGTGCATCTACATCATAGCCTAAGCCACCATGTTGGTTGATGATAACAAAGCGCTCTTAATTAGCTTCTCTTGTTACATTAATCAACATGGTGACTATTTTAGTGTTATTTATATGGTATTTTGAGTCATGTGGTTGCATTTCAAGAATGATAAAACTCACATTTGAGCTGGTTTTTGCAGGAAGCTTCTTGGCAAGGACACCTATAGTCACCCAATCATAGTCAGCATCCTTTCCTTTCAATAACCTTGATATGTTTGAAATAAGAATCATTTTGCGTCCTTCCATTCTATTTGACATGCTTGTTGATGAGATGAGAGGATTACTGCAGGTAATTATTAAAAGACACAAATGAATCAATTCATATATTGTAGCTCAACAGAACATTTTTAAATTTGTACAATATCAATACATGTATGTTCCTTGATGATGGACTCATTTACTCAGGGCTACCCTAATTTCAACATCAGAATATGCTCACAAAACTACAACGTAAAGTAAAGAATGCACAACTTCAACAATACAAACATTTTAAAATTCCAAGTACCTTCACTCAAACACATGAATTAACATTCTGCATAAAATTGAGGCTAACCCTGAGCAACAGCAAGTCTTGCTACCTTGTGTGGCATGTCATTGACTTACATAATGTACAAGCCAGAGAACGCATCCATTTGAACATCCTTTTCTTTGTTACCAGGAACCTTCTTTGATGCTTCTTCTTTTGCTGACGTTTCTTCTCTCTTCCTTTTTACTGATTGTTTTTTAGGTGGTTCTAATAATTTGGGGGTTTCTAAAATTGATTACAGGATTTAATGAGTAATTAAGGATGATGATGAAGGTTCATGTTGAAGATGATCATCATCATTGATGATGATGATGCACAATGATTTATGGGGTATAACTTGGCAGTAGAACAAGACTACTGTAATTATGAAAAGAAGGGCAATTCCTCCCCGCTACCACAGCATTTAAACAGAATGGATTTTCAGTGATTTTGAACCCTCACTTTGTCCTGGTTTTGCTGGAGTAACGATGATATTATGATTACTTTACCTATACAGGATATTGAGCTTGTCTCTTTGGTTGAAGTTTGAGTGGTTGGTGATGTTGGTGTTTTTGTTTCCGGACACAATTCAGCAGCTTCATTAAGAAAAGCATCATCGTTGTCACCATCATCGTTGTCATCATCATCATCTAACAGTGCAGCCAAGACGTTAAGATCATCCTCAGCTGTGGATAATGAAATCAATGTGAACTTACCTTCAGGGAATCAAGGGTGGGGTAGTGGTAGTGTGCACTCAACCCTAACTCCTGGGGTCTCAAGTTTGATTCCCTGAATTGGTTCATTGAGTAGAGTTTGTTAGGTTCTCCCTTGACTCAACAGTTTTTCTATGGCTTCTCCTGGGGCCACAGAACACCCTAAAAAGTGGGGGGAGGGGGGGGGGCTAACATTGGAAAATATATGAGACTAGTATGGGAAAAGGCAGCCATGGCCCCTGTTCTCTGTATTCCTCCCACCAAAAAACTATCCATCATAAAATCTAATTCAACTGTAGTTAGTGATGCCCTGATTCAGCCAAAAGGTTGTTTAAGGATTGGATCTGTGAGTTGGCCATGCCCTGACTTAGATCAGCCCAGAGGTTGTTTCAGGGTTCGATCTGTGAGTTAGCCGTCCCCAGACTTTGATCAGCCCAGAGGTTGTTACAGGGTTTGATCTGTTGAGTTAGACGTGCCCTGATTTTGATCAGCCCAGAGGTTGTTTCAGGTTGATCTGTGAGTTAGCCATGCCCTGATTTAAGTCAGCCCAGAGGTCGTTTCAGAGTTTGAGCTATGAGCATGCTGTGCCCTGACTTTGATAAGCCCAGACCATACATGTAGTTGGCAGAGGGTGACCCCCACTACTAACTACATGTGTGCCCAGATATTGTTCCAAGTTTGAAATTTACCTTTAATGAACGTCAATCAAAAGCAAACTCATTGTCCTCACTGAAGCCTGTAAATATTACTCTATGAATTGAGGTTCACCAAGACTTATTTTTACTGCATTTGAACTCTATATTTCGTTGTTTGTGTGACTAACAATAGCTGTAATCAGTGAAATAAGATCATGAAGGATATTTCAAGCAAAGTCAGTCTACAAATCAATGACTCTTTCACGAGAGCAGAGTACAAAGCTTGGTTCTACCATGGTATGGTTCTTTACCCTCCCTATTCCTTCCCGTCGCCATACATGATCCTAAAACGAAGTTATTTGATCATTGATCAGTTATTTACCTTCCATTTTGTGTTTTCAGGTCCTCAGCCGAGAGATCGTTGCAGTATTTGGTATGTTTATCTGTTTTCTTATGATGCTTCCATTACCTTATTTATATTTTGGCGCGAAGAATGCTCGATCAACACAGCATTGAGAGGATCTGGTAACTAGTAAAAACCACAGGAAGCCCACTAAAACCCTACATATTTTTGATTGCCTTCATAAAACTGAATGAAATAATGAATGAAATAATGAATGAAATAATGAATGAAATAATGAATGAAAGAGGAAAGCCAAACGCATTGTCATCGTAACCATTCAGGTATACAAAGCCAGGAGGATGATAAAAGAGAAGACTTTTTATCCAATAAATCAAATATTTTCTTTAGAATTCCAGAATACCTACATGTAGTACCCTAGAAAAAATGGAAAATGGGATGACGCATACCTACACTGGGTTACTGGGAAATTAGACTTATAACTTGGGCATGTTTGTCATTTACTGTAATTCTCAAAATTCTGTTAACTTGGTACTTGTGAAATGCACACTGAAATTTGCTACCAATCAAATACCAGACTTGTCCCCAGTCTTCTCTCAACGCCTTTCTCTCTATCGCAAAAATGCTTTGCGTACAATAGGGAGGGATGACTGGGGACTGGTCAGAATCAAATGCAATCAGTTTGTACCTTTTATATTTTCAACAACTGGCAGCAGTCGAAAACCATCTTACAACAAACCGTTTAAAATAATATTGTTTTCATAATATTGAGAATTGCAGTTAGACCACATATGCTTCCCTAAATATAATATACTCTTCAAGTAGAATCCATATTCATCTCTCACATGCAATTATAAAAATAATACAAGGGAATGACACAGGTCATGACCTGAAAAAAGAGCTGTTTCAGTTGCAGGGACAATGAAGCAAAGTTCCTCACATTTATTGCAGACAATGATTACTTTAATTGTTTTTTGTAGAGGACAGCAACATTTCGACTGCAAACTGCTAGTCTTTATCAAGCAATGGTGTAGACTGGATGGTGTGAATAATCAATAAGTATCATATTTTATTAGAATAATATTTTTCATTCTATAATGATAATTTTTTTCTTGGTTCTCAGTTGCTGGAGAAATTTCCAAAACCAATGCTCAATATACATGAAATTGTCTTTTATTAATAAATTGCTTCAATAAATGAAGTACAAAATAGCAATTTTTCTACACAATTGATAAAATCATAGTTGTGACAAGATAGAATTTTACCTATACCCCAAATCAATTTTAAATCTCAGATCCCAAATTACTTAATTTTACAATTTCTTTAAACCCATACCCTGTCACGACCCTGATGTAGTATTAGTTAATTATCAGATTATGATCACTGAAATATGGAATTGCTCAACAGGTCTTCTAATAAATTTAAAACTTCACAATAAATAAATATGCACACAAAATCAAACAAATGATTTCCACCATGACCATACAAGTTATGATTATAAATGTATGTATTTTTTTACATGACCATTAATGGAGGGCTGGTGAAAATAACATATAATTAAGGATGACCAATTTTTGTTCAAAAAAGGAGAAATTCTGGTAAATTCATGATAAACAATGTGCTTTGTGCAATCAGGAAAATTTAAGCACCAGATACCTTGTTATTATGCACATAGCCACTGCCAAGCTTTAAATAGGAATAGTTTCAAAATAGATGTTACTTTATATAGGAATTTATTTTTACAAAGTTCAAAGACTGGTAGACCTTAACTAGGTACAACATTAACAGAAGATTGAGAGCTGTCAATTATGCCCTAAATTTTTATATTAGGCCAACAACTTTATGCACCTTATAGTACATAATAAGGTCTTAAACTCTTTTACCCATATGCAAAGGAAAATCATAAGATTCTTTGTTAGAGTGCACACCATATATCTATGAAATAGTTACTAGCTATGTAATGCCTAAACGTATTTAGTTATCAACTCATAACTTGTCAACTAAGAAATCATTCAGACACGAACCAAATGTACACACATAGAGGTATTTGCTTTCATTTCTAATGTTCTGTTCCAGAGATCTCTACTATTCTGTAAAAAATAGCTGCAAATAGACAATAAATCTTTGATTTTGTTTCATGGATATATGGCGCACACTCTACCATGTAAAGCATCCTCGCTTTTTAGATCTAACAGCTAGAAAATGTCTATGTAATCTGTTCAAACCTAACCACTGCACATTTCGCAAGCTTCTGGGTTGTCACGTCTACACGCCTCAGCAGCTTTAGCTCTTTCCTTTTCCTTGTTAGACTCATTATTGGAAGAACTTTCTTTGGTCTTTTTGGCCAAGGCAGCTTGATCTACTGTGAACTGGATAGCATTGGCTGCTGGCTTGGTTCTTAAGTAGTACATTCCTGTTTTAAGACCCTGGTGAGAATAAGCAAAGGTCAAAATAATGCATTCTCAGATGCACCAGAGCTTACTTTTTAAAATAAAAGCTGGTCAATGGACAACATCCAGCTAAAATGGCACATTCTTCACTATTTTCAACAAGTTTCATGACTGCTCTTTAAAAAAAATCAATACATATGGTTAAAATGACAATACAAACAGTACATTGGTCTTCCAATCAATAGTCCCCTTCACAGTACCCTGCACCATCTTGAAAGGTAGCCGAGCCTTTGCATCGATGCGAGATGAACGGTGAGCTTGCAATGATAGAGACCTTTTTTTAACACCTTGGACAATTATTCACAGGTCTCTATCATTACAAGCTCACCGTTCATCTCACTTCAATGAACAGCGTGGCTACCTTTCAAGGTGGCACAGAGAACTGTGAAGGGGACTATTAAACAAAATCTAATCAAACAATAGAGGTGCTTTACTATGGGGCAATAAAAAAGCTGGTTCCAAATGGCCAGAATTGGCACTTGTTGCCAAACACCTGTTGGTTTTGTCCACTTAACTGGTTACATACTGATCAATCTTGCAAGAAATGCAGTATGGCCAAGCTAAAAATCCATGTGGGTTGCAACATGGTAGTCCTGTAGTTATTTACAAAACTCACATACCTTTTTCCATCCATAGAAATGCATGCTTGACAGGTTGCCAAAGTTTGGCTGTGCAATGAAGACATTAAATGACTGGCTCTGATCAATGTATGCTCCTCTGTCTGCAGCCATGTCTATGAGGGTTCTTTGCTTGATCTCCCATACTGTCTTGTAAAGACCTTTGATTTCATCAGGGATCTCTTTGATTTCCTGTTGTATTGTAATAATTCACTTATTAGTTATTYGATTACATCACAATAGTCACCAGTGTATATTATATTATATAAGGACGCTCAGCTAAGAAGATAGAGTTACCGACTGCACGTGTAGTTTAAGTTAGCACAAGTCAATTGAGAATAGAAACCAAGAACATGAGATACAAAATTTCCTATAATTGATAAGAGAATAGGTGTTCAGTTGATCCAATTAGTAGTCTCATTTTTTTGTTGTTTTTTTTGTTGTCACATTGGAGATTTGTTCACATGATGGGATGTTTGGATACAACCTTGCGAAAGACGATTTTATTCTACTTCTGCAACATTTTGCAGAAGGTTTAGCTAATATGCCTAATCCACTGTTTTCCCGTTTCAGACCATGTGTTATTCCCTAGAGTATAATTTCTTTGTTTAATTGTTACCTATAATTTCCATATCCAAGGATACTTTAATACTAAAAAATAGAACCAAAATATATTTTGGCAAAATGCAATCATGCCTCTGCAAGTGTTCTGTATTTCTTACCTGAATTGACCCATTGTTAGCAATTAGCTCGTTTTTCATGTCATCATTCCATAAACCCATCTCAGTTAGGTCTTTGAGTAGATGGTGATTCACAATCTACGATAGAAAAAAAAATTAGCCTACATACCAAATTGACCACAATATATAAACATTATTAAATAAATGAAAGAACAAAAGGAATAAAAGAAAACACCTTTTGATAAGAAAATAATAATAATAAATAGAGGATATTACATGGGTGCGCGGAAATACGAAATTTATCTTCGAGTGTTGAAAAGGTCTCTCACAAGAGAGCGCAGCGAACGAGTGAGAGATTTTCAACACGAGAAGATAAATTGCATATCTCCAAGCGCCCATGTAATATTATTTAATATAATATTATATAATTATCAATGAAAGTATGTTTTGGCTTTTTCAGGCAATTCTTTCCGTGTATTTTTGAATAGCCATCGCAATGGTGTTATTTTCACACTTGAAAATAACATGTTATTTTCACGTGTGAAGATATCAATTTTTCGAAATAGAGAAAAATAGATATTTCATAGGTAAATATATAATAAATAAAAATATTTTACCTGAAACTCGCCAGAAAGTACCCTTCGTGAATAGATGTTACTAGTGTAAGGTTCAATCGACTCATTGTTACCAAGAATCTGAGCAGTTGATGCTGTCGGCATGGGAGCCAGAAGAAGACTGTTGCGCAAGCCTTGCCTATAGTTAAATACGATTAAGTATCGGTAAGTAAAGTCATAAAAAAATAAATGATAAATTTGAAGGTAACATCAATTCAAGTCCTACGTTTTGATTTTCTTCTTAAGGGCTTCCCAGTCCCAAAGGTTGGATGGTGTTACACCCCATAAATCATACTGCAAAATCTGAAGTAAGAAAGATGAAAACAATAATTATTAGTAACTTAATAAATTTTGCTAATGACCTTAAAATCTTTATTTTTCCCTATCAAGGTCATGGAAAGACTGTCTGACATCCACAATCTTTGTCACATCACAATATTATATGATAATAAACAGTACATTTACTGCTAACAGACAACACTGCTGGGGTTTATGTAGAGGAGGGGGTGGGGGTGTACACCTACCCTAGATTAACTCCCTAGATGAGCTAAGTATCTTTTGATGGAGAATGACTTGATGTGCATACTATTAAAATGCCTGCACTACAGTCCTACAACTACAATCAACTACTTTCTCTGGTGTTGTAATTTATTTTTCTTACCCCTTGGCTGGCAGGTGAGCCTTCGTATGTTGAATATGGTCCATCTTTGGCTGCTAGTTCAGATGATGCCTGCAAGAAAGGGATTTACTAACAATTACTACTTTGTATACCAGTATATGAGAATATATATAAACTATATTTAATATATACAGTATGAGTGGCAGTGTTGTATCAGAGATACAAACTTGAGGCATAGCCGAGCGTTTGTATATCGGATACAACACGAACACTGTAGATTGCTTGTCAAACGTCTAGGTTAGTTCCTTTGTGTTTCACTAAAATTTTCAAAATTTAAGTGAATCTGGCCAAGAAAATCCAACTTAAAGTTTATGCAAAATGAACACAATTTTGTATCAGATTTACAGCACTTATCTTGGTCGTGATTTCTGTTGTGTTTTCCTCATGAATTATTAATGAATTTGATAAATATATATAAACTATTTGTATACTTTGTGTTGTCATTTTTCTCTGATAACAGTTATAACATACCCATATGCATCATGATGCGAATCATTTTTTACACCTTTTTCATAATTATAAGACCCAGACAACCAGCTATAATTTAGACAAATGAGTTTTTTCAAATTTCCAGCAATCTGAGTTAGGAATTTGGAGGCCAAAAACCAGACATTTTGGGATGAGTTGTTCATGAAATATGAAACTGGGTGTAACATTAGGGAGATTCTCTAAGTGTAGAATGTACATAACTCACAGTGTCACTGTACTTACCTCTAGTGCTGCATAATAAAGAGTTTCAAAGATATCTCTGTTTAGCTTTTGTGCTTTTTCACTGTCAAAAGGATAACGCATCAGGATAAAGGCATCAGCCAAACCCTGAACACCAATACCAATTGGTCTGTGTCTCATGTTTGAGGTCCTGGCCTGCAAAGACAAAAACAATGGTTAGTACTTTTTAAAGGAAGCTGATATGCATTTTTCAGCAGCTCACTCATCTCATTTTAAATGGCTGTAGTTCCTGTTACAGACCTCTGTTCAACTAGCCACTTTTGTGATGAACCACTACCACTTAATGAATTTAGACCAGATATGGGTTATGGGGAAATCAGAGCTGTTGCAGCCACACCCTGGTAATGTCACTAGATTATTTACTGAGCATTTTTTTGCCATCTAGACTTACACACACAAAAAAACTAGGGCTACATCTGCAGCAAGACAACATCTTAATAAAATATAGGAAAGCATTTCCAAAAAATCTGCATTTAAGTATTTTGATGTGAAAATAATAGATGATTTTTTCCCTGCTTTGTCCACCAAAAACAATGCATTCAGTTGAAAAAGCTTGGATGTATGGTTAGAGCAGAATCTGCATGACTGAAATGGCATGGCACAGTCATGAGTGAGCACCTCCCAAGTGTGAAGAGAGTACAAATTGTACAAGATACATTAATTAAGAGATCATTTAATAGCCAAATTGTGGGCATTATTCATATTATCACCAGTATTTTTTGTTACCTCAGGTACAGGGTAGTAATTGACATCTATGATCTTGTTCAGATTGCGAGTGACAACCTTAGAAATAAGAATGCATACACAAGCTTAGAAAAGCAGACAAAATGTTTATACCTATTTCAAAAAAATGGTTAACCAAAGGAGATAGGAGATAGCTGACATATTCCAAAATCGAAAGGAATAATGGTGCCATCCAAACATGCATATTATTAAAGTGCTTATAAGCCTTTACACAATATTTTCAGAATTGATTCTTTAAATAGTGAATAGTTGATTGTGAAAATAATTTGTCATATGAATGTCGAGTCTTTGAGATACAAAGGTTTATATTTCCAATATGTTAATGACTATGACGTAACATAAGGGATTTGAGTTATTTTGTGGCAACTTTTAATATTGAACGCTGGACAYATCTTGAAAACAAATTTGTAAGAACCTTTACGCGAGTCACGAGTAAAAGGGTGATGCTTTTAAAATACTGTATTCCAGAATGAGTGCAGTGTTGTATATTAAATGGTCCCTTATGTTACGTCATAGTCAGTAACATATTGGGAATATAAACCCTCATATCTTAAAGACCCGACATTCAAATGACGAAATATTTTCACGATCAACAATCCACTATCTAAAGAATCAATTCTGAAAATATTGCGCAAAGGCTTATAAGCACTTTAAGATCTTTAGAATGACTTTGACAACTATAAGCAAGGCAATTAACATAAACAGCAAACTTAGTAAGACTTACTTTTGTGACTTCATACAGCTTCTTGAAGTCAAATTCTGGGGTTGTTTTGTCTGTCTTGACAAATCTATTAAGAGCTATTGAAGCCAAATTACACACAGCAACCTGTAAGAAATATAGACCATTTTAGGGAAACAATGTGACAACCAATAAAGTGTTATTCCAAATGGAAAAGATGAGTGTCTTACACTAGACATTTACCAAAATACATGCAATATTACATGATTAAGCTTGTATGACAGAATCCAGTCAAAATGACTGCATTGGAAAGTTGATGAAGGCCCAGTGGAGTCCATCCATTGTTGAGCCTGTTGTGTTAAGGGTTGCCTCTTATTTAATTAGCATATTTATTGTATCTCAACCTTACCTCGTCAGGACTACTATATTCTACAATTTCTGTACATAGGTTACTGCATTTGATTGTGCCAAGGTTCTGGAAGATAAACCATTTCATTTGTTTAGTCATATGAGGTATATCCTAATTTATGAGGAACAAGTCCCGAATTCCTGGGGAGGGGGTAGGGGGTACATATTTGCTATATGGGTATGTGCCACCAAACAGGGTATGGTTTTCATTAATTCTACTCTGGAACAGGGTATGAATTTTAGTGATTTTTTACTATGGCACAGGGTCAGGGTTCAGAGAGCTTATATAGCAGCACATCCCTACCCTAAACGGGCAAGAGTACCCCCGGGGACGAAGTGCAAAGTATCAAACTTCCAAATAACAAATCACATTCAAAGAAATATTTTAGCTACCTTTTGGTTGCTTTTCTTGTTACAGGAATCCTTATATAACATGTATGGAGTCCCTGTTTCTATCTGAGATTCCAGAATAGCAAACCAAAGCTTCTGGGCTTTTACTTGTTTGATAAACTTTCCTTGCTGTTCATAACTGCAATATAAGAAAATGTACACTTTTAATGAATTGTATATGGTGTAGCAGTTCTATTCCTGAACTTGAGATAAAGTGACAAGAGTTACTTTGTCTGATCTCTCCCTTCACAAGGATTTTCTTTGTTTTTCTTTCTTCCTGACTTAGATCAGCCCATAGGTTATTTCAGCCTTCAATAAACTGATAATGAGTGGATCCAATTTTTTCTCTCTTAGAAAGCATTGGAAGTTAATGGGTTAACTGTTGGACTGTACCTTTTATAGAGCTCTTCAAACTCTTCTCCATAGCAATCTTGTAGTCCTGGACATTCATTAGGGCACATCAGACTCCAAATGCCATCCTCTTCCACTCTTTTCATAAAGAGATCTGGCACCCACAGTGCATAGAACAAATCTCGAGCCCGCTGTTTGAATTAAAAAACAGAATTCTGTAACTTAAGTTAATGATAGCAGTAGTGACAATGGTAGTAGTTGCATTGATGATGGTGGTGGCAGTGGTAGTGATGGTGGTAGTGGTAGTGATGGTGGTAGTAGTAGTGATGGTACAGTGGTATTGAAGGTAGCACTGACGCTGGTAGTGATGAGGCAGTGGTAGTTGTGATGGTGGTAGTTGTTGTATCATGTTAATTTATGCTAATTTATGTAAGCACGAAGCATGCGCACAAGAGCATATAGGCCACAAGGTGGAATAAAAAACATGGTTGACAAGAAMTCAAACTAGTCATCTTTATTAGACAATAACGCTACAGTAGTGATTGTGGTATTAGTAATGTTGTTTAGGCTAGGTAGCAGTTACAGTAGAAATAGTAATAATGGCAGTAGCGATGGTGCAATAACTAGTTAGTGATATTGTTTAATTTCAGCAATATTGAAATTTTCAACAGTGTCAGTAACAGGTCAGTAGCAGGTCAGTAGCAATTGAAGATGGCAAGGTACATTGTTACTAGTAGTCATGGTTATGTCATTAGAATCAGTAGAAAATGAAGTAATATGTAGTCCTGGATCAATACCTGTTCTTCTTTGCCAGTGTTTTTCCTCAGATCAAGAAACTCAAAGATATCTGCATGCCATGGTTCCAGGTAAATGGCAAAAGCACCTGGACGCTTGTTACCTCCTTGGTCTACATATCTTGCTGTGCTGTCGTACACCCTCAAGAGTGGTACAAGACCGTTTGATACGCCATTTGTCTGCATCAAACAAAAGTTTCTTATAACTTTTATTACTTTATTCTAAGCTTATTAATGCACCCCCATTATAAATTACTAAAAGCCCTTAAAACATTCACATATTATTAAAACATCTTGCAGACAAAACATTCAACTCCTTTTTGGGAGAGTTTATGCAGTGTTGGTGGCCCAGTTCATTATCCCCTTACACTCTGCAATGCACAAAAATCAAAAACAAGCATTGCCAGTGCAAGAAACAATAGGCCTATCCCGAATTTGCTTGACTGACCACGAAACAATGGTTTGAAGTCGAGACTGAACTTGATTCTTTTATTCATCAAGTTCAACCTCGAATTGAAACCATTGTTTCGTAATCAGTCAAGCAAATTCGGGATAGGTCTATTGCAACCAATGATAGCTTTACCAGTAAGAAATGGGTAAGATGAAGCCAAATTCTAAATTCAATTCAATATTAGAAAAGATTACAAAACTTACCCCTGCAATGTAGCTTCCAGATGCTCTAATACAGTGAATATTAAGCCCAATGCCACCTGCATTCTTCGATATCAGTGCACAGGTCTTTAATGTGTCATAAATCCCTTCAATACTGTCATCTGACATCGTCAACAGGAAACAACTTGACATTTGCGGCCGGTTTGTTCCAGCATTAAAAAGAGTAGGTGACGCATGGGTAAACCACTTATCGGACATGAGATTGTAAGTTTCAATTGCTGCGTCGATATCTTCTCCATGGATACCAACAGAAACCCTCATTAACATGTGCTGGGGTCGTTCAGTAATTTTGCCATTGCATTTGAGCAAATAGGATCTGCTTAAAGTCTGCAAGTAAAACGTTTAATAAATATGACAAAATCTAATAAGATTTTTTTTCTTCAGGAAATTAGCTTGAAGTAAATAAAAATATATCTATCTTATCATTGGTGGGTTTTACAATCACAATGTTGGATGAATTAAACAAAAGATTCATCATTAGTGTTTTATTATATTATCCAACATGACCACTGTAGTAGTAAACCATGTCTACTCTTTTGACCCAAAAGGAATTTGAGGAATGTTGGGTGTGGTTTTTACCCTAGAAAAAAGCGGAAATGACGTCAAACATGAAAACGAGACAAGTTTACTACTGGCCGTGTCTTTTGTTATAATCCATTCTCTTTGGAATGATTGAAAACCAGTAATAAGAGATATTCACAACAATTTGAATTTTATCAAGATGGATATAATATATGAATATATACAGCCATTTGCAAAAATTATGGCCCTATCAAGTATACATACAAGTATATCAAAAGTATATCAGACACAACGGGATATCTTTCTTGATATTTTTTTCAGAAAGCCCTAGCGATAAACAACTCAGAAAAAATGTCTGGGATGATATCCCATAATTTTTGATATATATTGGAAGCGGCCATAAATTTTGCAAAAGGCTGTATATAATATATATATATAAAATAGATATATTTATAAAATAACTTCCTTGCATTATGTATAAATAATAATAATACAGAAATAATTAAAACAACAAATTCTTTCAACATATATATGCCCTACCTTGAAGCCAAAATAGTTGTATTGGTAGTCTCTATCATAGATAATCGCTGAATTAAGCCTCTGAAATTGGGAGCAAACGTTTATTCAGAAACACAGAACTTTCAAATTCAATACAGTTTATGTAGAAAATGTGTGAAATAGAAGCATTTTGTAACAATCAACATTGTGCTATAACCAAGATTTCTGGTTGGCAATTCAAAAGATAAAAAATATATGCAAACCAACCAAGCTAATTTCAAGTATCTCCCCTTCTTTGTATTAATGGTTCATATTAGTATTAATGGATACAGTATTATTGTTATTATCATCATCATCAGCTGCAGCAGCCGCAGTAGTGACTTACATCTGAATATTTTTGAATGATGTCATTGGTTTCCTTGGAGATCAAAGGAGAATGTTTATTATTCCTTGGATTAACATAATTGTACAAGTCCTCCATGACCTCTGTAAAATATAAACAATTTTGCATTATAGAAACAGCATTATCAATGAAACCTTCGAAAGAAGATCCAGGAATTTGAGAAGGTGAGACGTATCACTATTAAACAAAATCGCACCACAGACTAATCAAAACAAAACAAGTTTCAGGGGCATTGTCCCAATAAAATTCTTAAAATACAGCTTCCAGAAATTATATTTTCTTTGTTCTGGGATGTTTTGGACAACAACAACAACAACAACAACACACACACAAAAAATGCACCCCAAATTTAAAGAAAGGGCCACAGCCCTATTGCCCCCCCCCCCCCCCTTAAATCTGCTTATGACCTTTCTTTTGCAGATACACATATAGGCACACATTTATGGAAGCACCAGCTATAATTCCAATGAATCAAATACAATTTGAACCCAATTTTGAGTGAGATTCAGTTGTACTAACTCCAATCAATCTCCCCTAGATCTGCTCAGAAAGAGGTATTTGAATATGCTTACCACTGAAGACTTTTTTGGTCTCCTTGTGTAGGTTGGACACTTCTATTCGAGCAGCTAGTAATGCATAGTCTGGGTGCTTTGTGGTCATGGATGCAGCAATTTCTGCTGCAAGAGTGTCTAGTTCAGTGGTTTTTACTCCATTGTAAATTCCTTTGACGACTTTCAAAGTGATCTCGACCTATAACAATAATGTAATAGATCAGTAATTTGGAGATTCTGGTACCCAACAAAACTTGTCCTGTAACACCTGCATGTGATGCTACATGCGAAAATCTAATACAGCTAATATGGCTGCTGCATGAGAAAGGTCCAGGACAGGCACATTTACTTTTGATATCACTGAAACTCTCTGACCAGCATGAAAACATTTAATAATAAGGAACTCTTACATACATAACACATTGTATATGTATATAAGAGTTCCTTCTTCTCTTACAGCCTTCCCCCTCCCTTTTTTCCTGAGAAGAAAGGGTAACACCTAAACTGGGAATGCCTTGTTATTTTTCTTTGTGCTCTTTCTCTCACTTGTCCTATAAGAAGTGCATATACCACTAAAAAAAACTCAAAAAAAGTCTGCACAACCAATTTCTAATAACACTTGGGAGGAGAGAACTTATAGGACAGGGGCGGATCCAGGGGTGGTAATATAGGTGACTAGTTACCCCCCTTTTGCTCAAATTTCTCAGTATATTGTTAGTAACAGTCACTCCCCTTTTCCTCAAATTCCTGGTAAAACCTTTGTAATAGTCACCCCCTTCTCAAATTCCTGCATCGGCCCTTGTAGGAGTTGCAAATGAAAAACATAATACATGAAAATAAACCTCTTTAGTTTACAGGGTATTGCTTTTAATAAGATAATGCATAATTAATTTCAATGTTGAAATCATTTCAAAATTTGTCTGTTTTCCTCGAATACGTTTCAATACTTACATAATAGGTTCATTTCGCGCCAAGTATTCGGCGCGCTCTTATATATATCTTTCCCTTTTGTTTGCATAGTACCGAGCTAGCTAAATTGTATTTTTAAGGTATACCACAAGTTAAATCCATAGGTTTTTAAATTTCTATCGGAAAACTAAGATAAGTTTTAACATTACGAAACGATTAATGTCGAATTGAATGTTAACGTGAAAAATTAGTTGAGATCAGTTGCACACGATCATTGTATTGCAACGTATTTTCCCGCGCTAAAAATTCCTTTCTTCTTAAGTAGTCAATAAAAAACAAGCTACAGTTAGAAGAACGTTATAAATTTAAGTAAAGAGAGCAAATATGTAATTTTGTACTGGAAATTTGGTAAGAATCGAGACAAGATTTGAGAAGGTAAATGTACACATTTACGTACAAAAAACAAAGCAAAGGAGTTCAAAACGCAACCGATTTTGCATGAAATCAAGGAATCTGCCAAAATATAACTCAAAAAAATCCTCGTACCTGTTAAATAGAGAATAAAGAAAGAGTAAGCAGTTGATTTTCAGAAACTACGATGAAAGTTTACCAATGTAAGATCTAAAGGGCATTTAGGTCTTTCTCATTTTCGCGCCAAATCCTCAATGAACTACGAAGGCATTTTGATTTCTCCTTCAAAATCATAACTTACCGGCTCAACAAATTCATTCTTCAGCCCATAGCACAACTTGCTGACTCTAGAGGTGATTTTATCCAAAAGAACTGGCTGAGATTCTCCATCTGAAAAAGAAAAAAAATCATAAGCGCGCGAACTGATGAACCAAGATGGCGGCCATGAATGGCCTCAGCACTTGAATTATTTTAAATACGTACTTCTTTTGATGACAACAAGTCCTGTTCCCTCGTCTTTTTTGCCTTGCCTAGACATTATATTTGCCAAAAAAAGACAAAAACTACAGAAAGAAAGAGAGAAATGATACTACAAACCTTCCTACAGAACGACAACGAGAGGAATGAAGAAATATTAGATTTGTAAAATGAGTGTTCCCGCGTTTCAGCAGCTTAACCAATAGGATTGCGTTATAGAACAAAAGAAAACCATTTAAGGATAAGTACTTTTAACACGTGACGTCGTCGTCATTGAATAGGGTTCTTTTTGACTCAAGATGTCGATCAAATCAACCAAATCAATGGTAATTTAATTAATCGTATCCTATAATGAAAATAAATTCTGTAATATACGCCAGGTTCTTGTTATATTTTATATTTTCTTTTTTTTTTTCAAGAAAAAAACCTGAGAGAACACTTGCAGGATGTTTTATTTTTGCTTGTCCTATTCAAATGTTTTATTTAATTTATCACATCTTATATTCATTTATATTTTTACAAATTACAGGTACAATTTGTATTGTGGGGTGTGGTGGCGACATAAGGTAACTAAGTTCACTCAAGAAAAAGACCATTTCCTCAGCTTTTTAAGAAAAATGATAATGGTATATATGAAATGTGTTTTTGTCACTCGGTAAAGATCTATATGTTAAGTGTATGCTACATGTAATCTAATCCGCTTATACACTCGATGTAGCATACACTTAACATATAGATAATGGTATAGTTTTCATAACTAGTCCCCCCTGAATGCCATTTCATGTACTTCAATGGTGGCTCTGGGTTCTTGAGTAAGCACTATTTATAAACATACAATTTATGGCCCATTAGAAAATGAAAATGAAATGCCTCTAAACCTTTTTTTTTTGTGTGATAATTGTGGTTTTACAGAACTAGCCTTTTTACAGTACTAGGCCAGTTTGTTCAAAGCTGGATTAGCGCTAATCCAGGATTAACTCTATAGGTCTTATTAAGAGTTAACCCAGGATTAGCACTAATCGGGCTTTGAACAACTGGGCCCTAGAGTGCAAACAATATAACTGTGAAACTTTAGTAATACTAAACAGCACAATTTCATGCAAATTCCATTGTTTTCTATTGTTTAATTAGCACTATTTTGTACTATTTAGTAATTAGTGTTTCATGGATTAATTGTTTGTACTCTATTGACTTGTAAAAAAATTATTTATTGTGTAATCTTATAATATTTTAGCACATAAGAAAATGAAAACATTTTTGTTATTTAACTTTAATTTTTTTGTGATAAAAAATATCTAATATTGAAATTTACAGGTCAATAAAACTAGCCTTTTATATTGACTTATAAAACATTGATTAATCGTGCAATAATCTATACTTATTTTTTAACATTTAATTTATGTTAGAGCAGATTTCTGTGCAAAAATAATAACAGCATGGTGACACCGTCGCATTATTAGGTACAGTATTCTGTAGTATTGACATAGCTATATAGCTGTACCATATATATTTTACTACTATAAATGGATCCTGATCACATGACACAATGTATATTTTATGAGAATAAAAAACTTTGTTTGACTGCATTACCTCACCTTGAAGTGCTTGAATGTAAGACTATGTAGGGGGAAATCTTTCATTTAAGTCAACATTTATGGCTACAACATGAGAAAGGTCCATATTATTGGGATAAGTCTTAAGAAAAACCGTTGTTGTTGGCATCTGACATTTTGTCAGTCTTGATGATAATCATCTTTAGAGTTAAGTTAGAAGTTAAGTAAAAAATGATAAGAACTGAACAACAGCGTTCTCAAGACTACATGTTGCGACCTAGATATTTTATACAGTGGAGCTAATATAAGTCCCTTTCATAGCATATCTTTTTTATATTTACCTGTTTAGTGTATTAATAATGAATTTCAATTTTTTCTTGGTGTTTGATTGAAAATTTCCATGATATGTTCAAGAGCTGTTTTTAATTTACAACATGCACTTTGCTGAGCATTGAAGCCTGCAATGAGGACTTCACCAAAAAATAAAACATGCATTTGCTCGACAGTCTCTACTGTGGTACCTGTCTTGGACTTTCTCACACCTATTCCCTCCCTCTCTTTTCTTTGAAGATCGCCGTGCAAATGCAGGCTACCAAAAATCTACTTATTATATATTTAATCTACATGCTAGCTTGTCCACATACAGTGCATAATTAAGGTTGGTTAATATTGTTCAGTCATTCAATAAACAGCAACACAAGCATGCTGCACATAAACCCCATAAGAAGCACTCTTCTCCACTAGTATCTCTTCTTCTTCTTTGGTCTTCATACACGTAGACAGTGTCAGGCTGTTGGGTGTAAACTGTTGTTCCACCTTGATGGGGAGGTCCATACTGTGGTCCATATTGCTGTTGTGGATAAGGTGAGTACTGTGGCGGTGGTGGGTTAAAGCCAGGAGGAGGAGGCCCTTGCTGATAAGGACCAGAGGGAGGATAAGGGCCAGGGGGAGGATAGGCAGGATTGTAAGGCTGTTGGTAACTCATCTTTTTAAGTTAAATTAAGTCTATGAATACGTAATGTTCCTTCGGTATGAACGGCTTCAGTATCTCTTCAAGTATCTCTAAATTGAGAGCCGTGTCAAAATGGCCTGAAATTAAATAAATCCTTCATCAGAGGAAGAAATTAATACCACCTGGTTAAATTATTAAGCCTAAATAGCGATAGATCTTGACGACAGCCATAATTACGATAAATAAGCTTAGAAGCAAGGTAATAAAGCATGAATTTCTTCATCGATCTCTGTGGCAGAAACCGAGAACACAACACTAGTAGTTTTATTATACATAGTAATTAAATCTACTCACTTCAAAAAGAAACCAGTTTCGTGTTTTAAGTCCTTTTTGCTGGGATTTTATAGGTGTTACTTACAACCTATCTTGTTTGCTTCTTCTTCGGCCGTATGTTTATTGCAACAGCTCACTTGCGTCACTAACATTACGTCATATATATTTCCATAAGTCCTTTCTTCAGCACGTAGGCATTTTGTCTGCGCATGCGTGCAAATATAASTTTTAATAGAAAAACCGCTGAATTGAGCCTGCAGAGATTGCCCAAGATGGCGGAATACTTTCTGTCTAACAGCGCTTGTTTACTAGTTCTCTGTGTCTTTTGGAGACCATTTAAAACGCTATCG
>NW_022261051.1:85291-96068 GCF_009602425.1 Actinia tenebrosa | reverse complement strand
AAAGAAAGAAAGAAAAATAGAAAGAAAGAAAAATAGAAAGAAAGAAAGAAAAATAGAAAGAAAGAAAGAAAGAAAGAAAGAAGAAAAAACAACAATAGCAACAACAACAACAAAGTTTGACGTACCTTCAGCGTTTGGTCTTTGGCCTTTTCGGTAACCTGTTGGAAGAAGTGCATCAATGTCGACCTCACCATGTATTCTGAAAATAAAAACATTTGCATATCATCAATACATTTATTTCACATCTGACAGGTTGCGGAGCTAAGGAGCACGTGATCGTTAGACGTCATACTAGGAATGCAATGCATTATGGGTCAAAATGTCTTGTGTAACATTTTACTGACACACTATTATCTTGCCTCTTTTGCCCAATCCACGATGGCCAATCATCTTGACATGATAAATTATTTGCAAATCTGGACATCGTTTTTTTGGATTTTTTTTAATTTTTTGTTTAACACCAAACAACACAGCTATGGATTTGACCCCATACTTTACAATTACATGTGAGCAGGGTTAGTTTTGTTTTCTCTTGTGTTTCAAAGGTTACGGATTTCTTCAGGTTCCAGTTTTCCTCCCTCCTCAAAAATCAACACATTTAAAATCTAATTTATTATCATGCATGGAACGAATGCCACAGGTTCATTACTTTCTGAGGTACGAGGCCTGATGTAAATCTCTCACAAAACAAGGGATAAAATATGTATTTATAATAAAATGGATAATATAGTTTTAACAAGCACCCCTAATTTTTTTTTCGAGGACATTTAGTGATGTCACGATAATTAAATAAAAGCAATTTACAACTAATCCTTGGCTTCATTATCAGGAAAATAACAAACACTGCGATTAGTAGTTTCAAATAGATTATTTGAAAATTATCACTTTCTTACCCACACGAGGTGTCAATAAAAAATTGGACAAACTATTTCTGCGTTACGATTTTCATTATGAACACCTTTCTGCAGATTAGTTCTGTCATGTCGTTCTGTAATGTCTGCCTGGATATACGAGTAAGGTGGTTAAAGGGCACTGGGTTTATTAGTATGATTTTTTAAACTATCGTTGTTAACTGTCGTCAAGAGAATATTCTCTTGCTGTCGTGTGTTGAACTTTTGTTAACTAATAACATAAACCCTTCATAACGAAGCCTGCGCATCCTCATAGTTTCCTATATGGCTCGAGATTGGCCTTGGGACGCATTTGCCTTTGGAAACTGCTGCTCGACAAAAAAACGCACAAAGTTTCTATTATTAATCATTTGTCCTTCTGGCCTGCTGTCTGTCAGCCACCAGTAGCTCTTCCACTCTCGTCCAGGGGCTTTGATCTTTTATGGTGTTTTTTTTTAATCAAAAAGCAGCAGATTTCATAGTGCGTCATTGGCACACATGTGGCATATATTTCAAATATTTATTATCAACATTATCCTGTACGCCTGTGTGACACGTAGGGCCAACACCAAGGAGTTCATTTCAGATGTTGGACACGACAAAAGTTATGTCCATGGTTTTACTTTTACAATATCTCTTTCAATTGGAATTCGTAAAATACCGCTGTGTTTCTTGATTAAATATCTGATGTGTTTCTAGAGTTAGTCTTATATTTAGAGAAAAACAAAAACACTTTCATATGCCAAAAAATCCCTTAAGTAAGGACATGACTGTATTGTACAAACGATCGAATCTGCGATATTTTTGCCTTTGTCCGCCAAAAGAATAAATTTAAAAATAAGCTCTACAGTGGCAATTTTTATCGAAGGAAAATAGAATCTTTTATTTAAGACATGGGGAATCTTCGTAATAGCAAAGAGTTCGTTTGCGGATTTGATTTAAGTTCGCGTTGCTGGCGCGCTAATTGCAAATATCAAAACCGCACGTTCAAAACACTAACAATCGATTATTTAAGATTATCTATTTGACCAAGTGTTTATTTATTTATTTWTTTTTTCAAAACCGCATTCGTAAAACAAACCTTCGACTCTGCCATCAAGATGCGATAACAAGAAACCCCAAGTGCAAACATCTTGAGAAATGATGGTGAAGTGTGCGGTTATTGCGGTACCTGACCTACAAAGATTATGTAAACTGGCGCTAAAGTCCTAAACGCCCTTGCCTTGCTTGGGCCCCGAAGCTGGTGTACTTTTAATTCGCGGCCGACAAATATCAGGGCCCAGCTGTACGAATGGGTAGCACTATATCTGACGGATAAATCCTAATAATCCAGAGGTTTACGAAGAAAATTCCGGATGTGACGCAGGCTAAGAATCCAGTGGATAAGTCGAGGCTGTTATCCCATAAATGTATCCACTGGATAAGATTTGTCCGTCGAATAGGAGAGGAGGAGGGGAGGGGGGCGTTACTTGAGAAAGACTATAGTAAAAGTAGTCATTTAAAAAACAAAAAATTATGATCAAAATATATGAACAAATAACGTCATCAGCTCTTAAAGAACTTCTCGTCTGACAACCTCTAACCATAGAAGCCACATATGCACTTTGCGCTGTCAAATTTGTGTTTCGGTTTGCGCGACTGAGTTTTCCAATATTCCATCAAATTCCAAACCAAATGTTCTTTCATGACAAGGAAATCTTCTCTCGATATGATAAGAAACTCTTTACCACCAAGGTAAACTACCTACGTTTAGAGTGCACTTGGATATTTACTTTTCGGAGGATGAATCAAACATGAGATTTAACTATACATCTGTGGAAATCATAAAAAAACTTGATTTTTTTGTGAGAGCTAGGTCAGAGGTAGCTTTGTAAAGTTAGCTAAAACTACGTACTTCTAAGTTGTTTCCGGTTAAATTTTAGAAACTTAAATGTGAGTCCAATTTATCTATACTTCATGGTGCAATATTACCCGCGAGGATAGACTATAAACTTTTGAGACAAAATACTACTTATTTTTGAAAGCAATTTGTTGAGTTTTCGACTTAAGGTGACTGCAACATAACTGGGAATGAACTCAGCAATTTTTTCAACTCACTCGTATCGAGAAAACTACAAAAACTACAAAAAAAAAAAAAAAAACACTCGGGTATTTCTAATAATTAGCACACTTATAGTAGCTCAAACATTTAGTCTTCTAAGGGTGTACTCAAAGTTCTATCTTTGAGTCGCGTTTACTTTCGCGGGCCAATTTCCTAACAGTGGTTTTTCACAATATTGTACTTCTGTTCAGGATCTTTCGAGAGGGGGCCGAGTAAGATTCAATGAAGTCAGATCCTCATTCAATGATTATTAGACGTGTCTCAGATTGTCTGAGAGTTGATGAATTTTACATGTGCATAACATTTTTTATATTGAGAAAATAGCAGGTGTTCTTACAAAGCAAACGAGTTTTATTATAATAYTTCCAACTGCATAGGACATAACAAGTTTGGCTCTTTGGCGAACTCCTTTTAATAGTATATAAATATATCATATTCTTGTTGCTTGTTGGCTCACACTTCTTTATCTCAGGAATTTTTTTCCAGCTTCTTAAGTGTTGTCCTTGCGCAGGAAAAAGAAAGATTGCTTTAATCTGATTTGATTTAAGCTTGGACGCTTAAACCGTGAAACCAGTGCATATCAAACATATATACCTATTTCAAAAAAACGTTGTCGGTGTGAGACCAACCAAGTAGGACGCTTCAATTTGGTGATATATTCACAGCCGAACAACGTTGTTTCCTCTTTTACATTGCATGCCCTTTGAGTTAGAAAAGTGATTTTTAATATTTTAGCCAAAAAACATGAAAGCACTGTTTAGTCTCAGATCGGCCGTATTTTTTAATAAAGGTGTAATCCAAGATTTTACCACATCAAGTCAGTATAAATGTTGACTGTCAATTCATCTGCCAGGATTATCTATTAATCGTGGGGCTCTTTGAAAAAACCTGAATAGAGTGTTTCTGAAAAGACATAATTTTGGTGGAATAGAAAAACTCCCGCCAAGTGTTAGTTATTATGATGCTCACAGAACCAGGAACGAGTTTTTGAGATAGGGAGTTAATATTCACACCTGTCGCAATGAAACTCGCAGATGACCTTATAAAAGTGTTCGTAGTTTTTGCAAACGTTTCAATCCGATTTATTTTAAAATTAGATTATATTATCTTATCTACAGACGTCAGAAACCTTTTAAAAAAATATTTGAACCTTTTAAAGAAATATCAATTCTATTCATTTTAAAATTAGATTATATTCTGTACATCGGTAGGAACTTTGTTAAAACTAAATCATGCTATACACATTCAAGCCATTCCTGAAAATATTTCCTAAAGTTCTCATTGTTTTTGGAGCCGAGATCTTTAATACTTGTCGTTGTGTTGGCCCTGAATTCGACATTGACTTCTGAATGGTTCAATTTTTACACACGCTTTAATCTGTATGAAAATTATTTGAACGTCTGGTTTTCAAGGTCTTGACCTGTGAGAATTATCATAAAACGCAGGAATACGCCGGATAATTCAAGATGAAGTAAATGAAGACGGCGACTGAATAATTACATTTGTAACGATTTAAAAGTTTATAAAGAAATTCGACAAAACACCAATTGAAGGGTTTCAGTCGTCTAAAAGTGAAGCATTTTTCGTGGTTTTTCCCCACAAGCTTAAGCGTCGAATTAACAAATCATGACATCTGATGAAAGGGCTGTTTGAAAATAGTCTAAATAAAAAGAACGACTTTTTTAATATGGTCGCATTTGAGCGTTTAATTCGATATGTTTATTTATTAGTTCACCAACTGTTTTAGACAAAAATAGGCATATCTATTGATAGTTCAAGATCGTCTCTTCGAGTTTTTACAAGCTACTTCAGTATTTTGCAACACTCGCGCCAGAAAATGTAAAATAGAATTTAACAGTGGTATTTCCACTGAGTGTCTCTTCATCCACTGAATTCCAATTGGAATTTAGGAGTTGATTTTTGCGGAGTGGTCAAAAGCGGAGAACTCTCATGACTTACCTTACGACACATTTAATATAATATTTTTATTGAAGGAATATAGTTAAAATATACTAAAAAACAACAACAAACAAAAAAAAACAAAAAACAAACAAACAAACAAATAACACAGAAAACTTACCGTTGTGTACAAAAAATTGATATCGAAACAACTGCAGTAAGATACCAGTGAACTAGTTTCTTCACCATGATTGCAGGTACTGGCTCTCCAAACAACGAAGGATTTGATTCCTAAAGTTCAATGAAAAGTTGGATTTTTAAGCCGTTTGCTTTTGGTGGATTTTCATTTTTTTACGATTGAATCAGATAAGCTGATAATGACAAGCGGTTATTTACTAGCTTGCACTATGTTGGTGTGTTGAATGCGATAGTTATCTCCACCGTGTACAAAGAATTGTAATTATCTTTTGTCAAGCTCTATTGCTCCGCCAAAGGACAAACGTTCGAAATTTCAGTTAAATTTTATACGCGGCAATAAAAAAACGCTGTCATCGCCAAAGGTGATAGGCGCAAAGCGATATCGTCTTTAGCGATACAACGTTTATTGAACTGGTGTATTCACTGACAAGCGACTTACTTACCTCGAATAAAGTTTTTGTATCGATGATCGTATTATCAGCAAACCCTTATCAAGATGCGCTTCCCATTACTGTCTTGCTTCATACTTTTGCGGTAATGTCAGCTTAAACGCCTCACAATTCGTCAGTCCGTCCCAGAACCGATTGAAATCATATCCAATCCCATGTTAAATAAATAAAAAATAACAATTTAAACACCAGTGACATTTATTGGAGGACGTGTAGATTGCACGTGATTGATTTATAAGTCAAGCATAGCCTTTATAGTACCTGGGAAAATATGCCTGCCTTCTAGACTGTACTGGAAAGTGCTTAGGAACTATTGAACGTCACTGTTGCATGCGGTATGACACCCGTCTTGAAAAGAAAAATGTCACACTATATGATGAATATATAGTTAGAAATAGAAAGTTCGTTAATAATTCAAAATCACAATCTAAGCTAAAGAACACATTTTCCCTTAATGAATGTTTGAAAGCACGTCTGAACTGGGGATGCATAAACTTAGCACATTATATGTGAACGAAATTTAAATATCAATGCGCATTTTCATTTTGAAAACCAGTAAAATTCGTTATGTGTATATGAGCATATTCATATATTGTATGTCACAGGAAAAAATAGGTATTTTAATCTATGCAAGGCGTAGGATAATATTAAATAATAATGAATAAGTATGTAAGCCTTCTCTAAATTGGAGATTTCTTTCTGGTAACGAAACATTGGGCAATGGTTTTTTTTCCCTTTTCTGATAATCAACCATTCAAATGCAATAATTGGCTTCCTCCAAATAAATGTCACTGGTGTTTAAATTATTATTTTTTATTTATTTAACATGGGATTGGATATGATTTCAATCGGTTCTGGGACGGACTGACGAATTGTGAGGCGTTTTAGCTGACATTACCGCAAAAGTATGAAGCAAGACAGTTAATGGGAAGCGCATATTGATAACGGTTTGCTGATAATACGATCATAGCTGCCCTTTCTATAACTAGTTGGTTTAAAGAAACTGAACAACATCAGAAAATGTAGCCGACGATTGCGTACGAAAATGTACTGGGATATTAGATTTAGCGAAAGCAGATTACACTTTATATAGAATCTTATCCGTCCATCTGCTGAATTTTTATTATTATTTATTTATTTTTCCATTCACCCGCGTATTACTTAAAGAATTATTGATTTGGCGGTCAACTGTAAATGTTTTTGTGAAATTAGGCTTTTGAAACTGGTTAAATTATCACGAGCTTGTACAGAGTTTGAGGATAGAAACACAATCTGTGAGCAGATTGAGTGGCACATTTAACTGAGAGGAACTGTCTTGATTTCCTAGTAGGTGTTTTTAGGATGTTACTATAAATACTATACAAATGTTCTAGTGCAGAACTGTACCCTCGTAGTTTACCGATGCGCGTTGTAACAAAGAGACTTGAATATACCGAGTGTATGTGTATCGCTGGATAAAAGTTTGACAAACTAAAGTACATGATATATAAATAGGCATCTCTAGGCATCGTTAACCATATCATTTTTGTGGCATTCACAAACTTAAAATGAAATATAAATATTAATTTATTTATAAGCAAGAGAAAATCTTCACACTAAACATTTTGTCAGGACACTTGGGTTTGTCTGTCTGTCCTGTATGTTTGTCTGTTGGTTTGACGTCTATCCGTCTGTCCGCCCACCTTTCTTATAGCGGTCTAAACTGTCTTTCTGTCCGTCCGCCTGTCTGTCCGCCTGTCTGTCTGTCTGTCTGTCTGTCTGTCTGTCTGTCTGTCTATAGGTTCCTCTGTCTATATCAGGGGGTTCTATCAGCTGTCATAAGCAATATTTCTTCATAACAGCTTCGAGCCGAGTCTCACTTGGAGAACCGTTATCAACGATATTATCCTTGATGTAAGTAAAGAGATTTTGTAGAACTGTGGGCAAAAGAAAAGAAAAAAGAGAACAATTAAAATTTGAGTGTTGCAAGTCCTAGATTGTAGTCAAATGAGATGAATGATGAAGGCAGATATAATAGTATGCGATTCCAGTGACGGAAATAATGAATATGAGATGCTTACATGTGTGTGGTGGTTTCATGTGGTTTGGCGCGCTCTTCTATGTTTTAGTCTGGTGTGATTAATGTGACGTGCGCTGTGACGTGAAGTGAAGTGGTGTGGTGAGGTGTAGTACGCACTGGTCTAAAGCCCTATGCTAGGCGCGGTGCGCTGTTTTGAACTGCGGTGTGATGTACTAATCTGTGGTGAGGTTTGATGTGGTTTGATGTGGTGTGGTATGGTTATTGTATGTATGTATGTATATATGTGTGTGCGTGCGTGCGTGTGTGCATGCATGCATGCATGCAGGTAGGTAGATAGGTAGGTAGGTATGTATGGTGCAATATTTGTTGCGTGCATGTTGTGCTGTGGGAGATTGAAGTAAGGTGATGTATGGTCCATGATTATGTGGTGTGGTGTGGTGGGATGTGGTGTGGTGTGGTGTGGTGTGGTATGGTGTGGTGTGGTTATTGTATGTAGGTATGGTGCAATATGTGTTGCGTGCATGTTGTGCTGTGTGAGAGATTGTGGTAAGGTGTTGTATGGTCCATGATTATGTGGTGTGGTGTGGTGATATAGTATGGCGTGGTGTACAGTAGTGTGGTGTGGTGTGGTGATATAGTATGGCGATATAGTATGGCGTGGTGTACAGTAGTGTAGTGTAGTGTGGTGTGGTGTGGTGTGGTGTGGTGTGGTGATATAGTTTGGCGTGGTGTACAGTAGTGTAGTGTGGTGTGGTGTGGTGTGGTGATATAGTATGGCGTGGTGTATAGTAGTGTGGTGTGTAGTGGTGTGGTGTAGTGTGGTGTGGTTTGGTGTGTAGTGGTGTGGTGTGGTGTGAATTGGTGTGGTGTGGTGTGGTTATATAGTTTGGCGTGGTGTACAGTAGTGTAGTGTGGTGTGGTGTGGTGTGGTGATATAGTATGGCGTGGTGTATAGTAGTGTGGTGTGTTGTGGTGTGGTGTAGTGTGGTGTGGTTTGGTGTGTAGTGGTGTGGTGTGGTGTGGTGTGAATTGGTGTGTAGTGGTGTGGGGTGGTGTGGTGAGGGGTGGGGTGGTGTGCTGCAATATGTTTTGTCTGCATGTTATGCATGTTATGATTCTGGTGAAGGTTAAGTATGGTCCATTATGTGGTATAGTTCGTGGTATTGTTCGGTGCATTTGTGTTCTCGACCATTCACTAACCTTTCTTATCGTTTGCAGATAAAAACATTGCTGTCATTCCGAATCTTTGAACTTGAGCAAGACCTTCTAGTTCGTTGTACACAGGCAGCTTAGCTCTGCAATAATTACACATTCATGATCATAAGGGCATACATTCATCATACGACAATAGCAACAGAAAGAGAGGCAATGGAAGACATATAAGCGGCTATGTAGGCCCTTATTCGCACACTGAATTGACTGTACAAAAAATGCGCGTTTTAACATGAATCTGTGTCTTGTATTTCTAGCAGAAGTTTCAAGTTTTCAATTTTTAATTTTTTAATTTTTTAATTTTCAAACCATCGCTTAGATAAGTAGTAAATCTTTTTATTTTACTTACGGAATGTAATAGTCGTGTAAGAGGGATATAATCGCACTGAGCATGTCAGAATCGATAGCTTGTTGAAATAACTTTGAGTAGGCCTTTGGACTGATTTTCTACCAAAGCAAAAGCAACAATCAGTTGAAGACAACCTGACTTGTAACACTAAGGAAAAAAGCCATCATTTCATTGTCACTACGCCTTATCGTGTTTCTCAATCAAATACGTATAATGGTCGTTGTCACAGTAACTAGGTTTTTAGTGAAAGCCAATCAAGGCGTTTCCATGACGTTCCATGAGTACGTGCCCTTGAAAACTTTGTGTCATGACAACACTTTGATTGACGTCCACTAAAATTCCATTTTGTCGCATTGGTAAATGTGTACGTTATTTGATAGCTATTATTAAGGGAGCGGCGCTACATCTTTAATGAATAGGCCCCAAACTCTTGTCCCATCCCTCGTCGTCCCCACATGCCCATCGCCTTAAGGCCGGTTTAGACGGTACGATTTTCGCCTACGACTATCGTATACAACACGCTMGCGCCATCCTACGACTCGAGTCGCAGCGTGTAAATCAAGCCTACAACTCGCCTACGACAGACGCGAGCGTGTTGTATACGATAGTTGTAGGCAAAAATCGTACCGTCTAAACCGGCCTTTACGTTACTATTCTGTACAAGATTGTTTTCTCGCACAAAAGACAGGTAACAGTAAATTTCATATTTTATTATATAAATATCTCACCTTAAAATATTCAAACAGTTGGTTTGGTTTATTTTTCAGTTCTTTCCAGTCTTTTTCTAGCTGTATCGAAGTCTTGGGTATTTCATATATTTTGTTTTTAATGTTACTATTCTTTGGTGCAGTTTTAGTTCCTTCCTTCGGCTTCTTTTCTTCAGTTACTTCCGGTGACTTGGTTGTCTCAGTTGAACCTGTGCCTGGGTCAGCGGATGACGGAATCTCCATAATTTTGGGTGCTTTTTGATTTTTATTATTTCTATTGTCATCTTTCTCGGTACCAAATCCATCTTTAGGCTTCTCTGAGTGGTCCCTGGTAGTTTTAGCACCACAAGACTCGCGTTCTGTATTTTCGTCTTCGCTGCTATCAGAACCAATTTCATCGATTTGGATTCTCTTGAAAGGTTTCTACGTACGAAGGAAAGTGAACTTTATTGAGGCTACTATTATATCTTTAGAATTATCTGGAACGCATATTATAGGTGATTTATTTATCAATTTCTATAACCATCTATCCATCTATCCACCCATACATCCATCCAACTATTCACCCACTTTCCATGCGTTCACTCATCCAACCAACCACCCAAATACAGTCAGCCAGCCAAACATCCATCCACCGAGTCAGCCCCCCATGCACTCACCCATCTAATCAGTAACCCACCAACCCATACAGTCAGCTACCCACTCAGTCACCCTTCCACCCACCCATCCAGTCTTCCAACTAACTATACAGTCACCCAATCAACTATACAGTCAGCGACCCACCCATCCATCCAGTCAGCTACCCACCCATCCAATCTTCCACGTACCTGCCCACCAATCCAGTCAGCCAACCATCCACCCATCCATCCAGTCAGCCAACCAACCACCCATCCATCCAGTCAGCTACCCTTCCACCCATCCATTCAGTCTTCCACGTACCTGCCCCCCCCCC